>KZ106659.1:0-14502 GCA_000504385.2 Exutisphaerella laricina CBS 326.52
GATCCACTTCCTTGCGAAGGCTACAGCGAGGTCTACCCCCGGAGAACCAACCCGCCCCGCTGAAATGGAAACTCAGATGCGGAGAACCAGGTTCCGTTTGGCATCAACTGGATCATCTTTGCAATGGTCCGTGACCTATATTGAGGGGACCTTCCGGTCCCGGTTAGGCAGGTCAGTGACAGCACTTACTTCATCGTCCCTAGAAGTATTGCATATAACGTGGCGATTGCAGTGTGATGTGAATTAGACCTCGCCTATTTGACGTTTCTCCAGAGCGCTGGCCGGGACACCTGCAGACCCCCTCGAAATGCTAAAACCGACTACTTTACTTTCCTTGGTCTTCGTTGGAGCAGCAGCAGCCTTCCCAAAATCAGCACCACAAGGCTTCGTTACAACGTCTGGCACGAAATTCCAGCTCCAAGGCAAGGACTTCTACTTCGCAGGAAGCAATGCTTACTACTTTCCTTTCAACAACAATCAGACCGATGTCGAGCTGGGACTATGCGCTGCCAAGAAGGCCGGCTTGAGCGTGTTTAGAACATGGGGCTTCAATGACAAGAACGTCACATACTCAGCTACTGGCCTGCCGCAATACGGAGCTGAAGGTGCTGGACCGACAGATGTTGTGTTCCAGTATTTCTCCGATGGAACATCCACCATCGACATCAGCGCTTTCGACAAAGTCGTCGATGCTGCCACGCAGATAGGCATCAAACTCGTCGTATGCTTGACCAACAACTGGGCTGATTACGGCGGCATGGATGTCTACACTGTAAACCACGGTGGTCAATACCACGATGATGTAAGTCGGACATACACCTCTGGACACCAAATCACACAGCAATGCTCACTCATTACTTTTTTACTTTCCAGTTCTACCGCCTCCCCGTCATCAAAGCAGCTTACAAGCGCTACATCAAAACCTTTATCGCTCGTTACAAGAACAGCCCAACCATCATGGCCTGGGAACTCGCCAACGAACCCCGCTGTGAAGGTGACGCCAAACGCAACCTCCCCAGAAGCGACAACTGCACTGCGGACGTTTTGACCTCCTGGATGGACGAAATGAGCACATATGTGAAATCCCTCGATCCTTTCCATCTGGTCACTACTGGCTCCGAAGGCGCCTACAACATTCCCTCGAACCCTGATAACTTCTATGATGGTTCTGATGGCGGGGACTTTGAAGCGGTGCTGAAACTGCAGAATGTGGATTATAATACTTTTCATACGTACCCGGATTGGTTTGGCAAGACGGTTCAGTGGGCAGATCAGTGGATTAGGGATCATGCTGCTACTGGGACGAAAGTTGGGAAACCGGTTGTGCATGAGGAGTATGGTGAGTTTTTTTTTGTTTTCGGCTGCGCAGTCCTGGTCGCTTTTTGGTCCGGGGTTGATATTCTGATTGCCATGTTTTAGGTTGGCTCACTACCGCTGCTCGCGCCCAGAACGGTATCAAACCTGCTGCGGCGAATGAGACGAGAATTGCCGTGGAGGGTTTGTGGCAGAATACGAGTTTGGCGTTGAAGATGAGTGATATGTATTGGCAGTTTGGGTACTCGGGCTACTCGTATGGGAGGAACAATGATGATGGGTTCACGATTTATCTGGATGAGTAAGTACTCTTTCGATGAGGATGATGATGATGATGATGATGATGAGGGAGATGCGGGTGATTTGGCTAATTTTGATGTATAGTGCGGAAGCGCAGCCGCTGGTATATCAGCATGCTGCAAAGGTGAACGCGTTGAACAGACAAAGCCAGTAGTAGTCTTTTACATGGCTTGAGATACACTCGACAGAAACCAAAAGATGATCCGAATGCTACCAATATCTGCTATCAGGTAGTAGCACCCCCCCCCCACATGTCAAGTCTGACTACTACCCCCCCATCAAAGGCACTGCCCTGGCAAAGTGTGCCAGGACCAAATCAGCTTCCCTATGTCACAACAACCTCTGGTCGGAGCTATCGACCACCCACCGTGTCTGGCAAAACGGTGCAACACCGACCAGCAAAGTTAGCTCCAGGCGACCACGCACATTAGCGAGCATTGTCTCCACCTGAAGGCGTCGAAGCCTGATCGTTTCGCCCAAGATGATTGGGGGTGTTTTTTTTTGCTTTGTTACCAATTCGCATCCGTCACGATGCCGAGATAACGGCTGACTTTCCTAAGATGGTCAAGGTGAGTATGGCTGAGTCTAGATTTACAGCCAATATAGCAGCCTTGTCAATAGACATATACATGGTTGATCATTGAACATGGGCAATGGATTGAAAATGCATGGTGGGAGTCGGTGTTTAACAAGGTGATAATGCTTGTTATAAGTGTGCTGTGGTTCAAAGCGCAGAATTCTGCATGATGATGATGATGGCTGTCAGGCAATAGCTGAGAGCGGACATATCGAATCTGTGTGCGAGAGAGAGGCTGCTTCGCAGCTCACCTCATCTCAGAGTAAATAGCTAGCTAGCTAGCTATATGGTCTGCACTGTGTACCTTCTACTACTACTACTCTAGCAATGTCTTTCTTTCTTTCTTTCTTTCTATCTTTTTTTCTTCAAGTCGTGCTCAGAAAAGGCGCTGTGCAACCAACCAAGCCAGGTTTGTTGGGGGGGAAAAAAAACGGATCATGTATTACTAGCAAGCACAGACGTAGCAATCCAAGCCAGATAATCCTAAGATGTCTGTGTATTTCCTCCAAAGCCTCACCGTCATAGAGATCCGAGGCCGCATGCATGCATGTATGCCCTCCTCGCCCTCGAAGGAATCCTCGTGCAGTTCAGCTCAGTTCAGTTCTCCAGACCTCCCCCTTTTTATTCTTCTTTTCAACACCGCCGGGCCCGAAACTCACGCACTCACTCACTCACTCACTCACTCGCCCCTTCGCTCTCCATCGCATCTCAGCTTGGCAATCATCAACGAGACTGACTGACCTTCCTAGCCAGTGCATACCAGATTTTTTTATGTTTTTCCCAAAGGAAAAAGCCCTCTCCCTCCCCCCTGGACGGTGGAGTGATCGATAGTGTAACATAACGAGGAAAAGAAAATGCTGGCCAGACCGCATTGTGCACATTATGGCCGCAGTGATTCATTCGGCAGCGGCGCACTCTGCTCACGTACATACGCGGCGGTAGTCTCGCGACTTGGGGGGCATCGTTTGGTACAGGTGTGGTGTGGTGTGGTGTGCGCATGGGCGATTGAGCGTTTTTGAGACGAATGTGCAACCGGGGTTGGACTGGGTGAAGTTGCTGGACGGGTTCGAGGGCAGATCCAAAGTGTAGCGAATTCGGCCGATGTACTATATGGCCAGGTCTGTGCATGTTGCTGTCTTCGTACGGTTCGACTTTGCTGTGTCTGGTCCACGAGGACAGCGCTTTGGCGAGTGAGCACAGTTCCCAAGTATAGCAGTCATAGACATGTGTGACGCCGTCTCGGGTAAGGGAAACTGGGAGTTTAGGATTGGAAGCTTTCAAGTCCTTTCATTGAAGCCAAACAATGCTCGCTAAGCACATACACTCCTGCCAGAATTGTGCCTGTGCTTTTACTGCCCTCATCCATGCGCCTTGCTACACTGCAGCTCTGATATCTATCCTAGCACAACTGCTCCTGGTCGTCATAATCATACCGTCAACCTCAATCCACTGCTCGGTGCGCCAATAGCCGACACTTCGCACACCTTGCATACGGTACCCTTATATTTCGTGTGGTACTTTGTGCCGTCAAACGGACAGCTCACGCTTGCCTCGCCGGCGTATATTGGTGTGAATGATGCGCCGCAGATTTCGAACTCGCCGAAAGTGTCAAATTCAATTTCGACTGCATCGGTGGGTGATCGTTCAGCAGCGGCCTTCATCTTTCGTGCCTGTCAAGTGGTCAGTAGGGATACATGGAAGCGATTAGAACAGTGCTTACAGTCTCCTTGAACTTCTGATTAGTACCCTTCTCAATCAATGAGTTGGCGAAGTTCAAAACACTGCCGAGCTGCTTGTTCTTGTTGGCAAAGTTCATGGCTGCGAATAGTGCCAATGTCTGGTGTTGAGGCTCCATGTCTGGGACTGTGAAGTACGCAGAAAGCTCGAGGGCACGCTTCTTCTGATCGTTGGAGAAGGAGCTGATATCGGTCTGAGCACCGACCATTCTTCGGCGCTCGAGCTCGATAGACATAGCGAGCACATATTGCGCTGCTTGTTGTATAGTGGCTTGTGCTTCGTGTGCCTGTCCCTGAGATGAGACCGCATTCACCAAAAGAAGATGCAATGCCCTCTTGAATGCAATGACACCATCATCAAGCTTGTTCGCTTTCATTGCGTTCTTGCCAGCAGTGATCTCACCAGCTTGTACTGAATCGAGGTCGCGAGGAATTAGAGGCAATACTCTCCTAGAGTCAGTCTCGTTGAGCGTTCGTCGGACATAATTGACAAGCGGTGGCATTCCAGAATTCGCCGGCAGATATGTTCGTGTTGCCTGGAAGATCTCCATGAACCGATCCTCCAACGGCTTGAAGTTGACCGCACCGACCTGCCTGTTGAGCAGATTCATGGCTGTATCAAAGCTGCCGGCCGCTGCGTGATCTGCTGCGAGTGGCGAGTTTCGTGCCCAAAGATCTGCTTCACTGCTGCCAGCACCAGCTTCAACACTCTCAACGTTGACGAAGTCGTCTTCAACCTCGGGTATTGAGTCATCGCCCATGTCCCAGCCGGCGGCGGCGTCTTCTTCGTCCTGGTCGTCGAGACCACCAGTGGGCGCAGCTTCCTCCTCCGCAAGAAGGTCATCCTCGGCGTAGCCATTCGTGTCAGGTACAGCTGCTTCATCACCGTCAGCAAGCAATGCCTTCTCGAAGGAGCTAGCACCTGTTGACTTTGTGGGCCAATTCGTCTTGAAGGTAGGTGCGACAGCTTTCGGGGGTGCTACAGGCTCGCCAAGAGCAGGCAGCGTCACTTGGTCTTCGGTCAAGCCACTTGCTTCGAGGATTGCCTGGCACTCGTCTTCAAGTCCATGTGTCTTTGCCGTGAGATATGCAAGAGGATACTGGTCGACTTCCTTCAACATTTCGATTCTGCTGTGGACATCACCAAGATAGAGGGAGTTCTGGAAACGGCTGGTCTGATCACCTCGGTGCTCGGCAATCTTTGCCATGCGATTAAGCTTCTCCTGATCGCCAGTTGTCAAGTAGAGGAAGGATAGCTTGTCGAAATTACGCAATTTTTGGTATGTCATTTCGACGACTTGGTGGTTACCATGTGCCAGTGCTTCTGTGCTTAGACGCTGCCACAGCACAGGACGATCGAGCTGCTTCGCCATTTCGACTGCGACATCGAGGTTGCCACATTCAATGGCTAGCTCGAAACGGGTCTGAGGATCTTGGACGAACTGCAATGCAATTTCTGGATAACCCTTCTTCTGCAAGTAGGAGATGATACTTTGACCGACTAAGCTCGAAGTCTTGATGATGTTCAGCATTTCGTCGTAATGTCTCTTGACCAACGCAAGCTTGAATCTGTACTCGGTCGGGTCGATGGTAAGGATCTTCGGCTTGGCAGAACGGTCGAGGCAGTAAACACTTTTGCCCTTGACGCGCACCAGGTAGACGACATGCTCCAGTGTTCGCACGATTCCGTTGTCGCCATTCATGAGCGCATACTTGATATGGTTGAGCGTGGAGTACAGTAGTACTCCGGCATCATCCCAAGCAGCACTCTTGATCCTGATGGTTTCGTGCAGCGTGCTGATCTGCTCGAGCGACTTGTTGATGATGGTCACGTTGTGCTTGCTCAGAAGCGCAGCATGAAGACCATCTGCTGACCAGACAACATACTTGACACCAGTGACCGCGAGTTCTGCGAGTTGCTTCTTCTGCTGGATGTCGTAAAGGTAGACGTGAGTCGGCGTGATGAGAAGCAGACAACCAGTGCCGCCAAAGACCATGTCAGTAGTGCCAGTGGGCGGCTTGATGGTCTTGGTGGTAGAATTTTGCAGATCTTTAATGTCAATCTGCTGGTTCGCAGAATTGAAAACGGCGAAGCGGTTACGAGCGACGAATACAGCAGCTGTACCAGTACCACGATGTGTGCTGGTTGGCTCCACTGCGCCTGATGCATCTCGAGGCAAACTCATCATTTCATAGACTCCTTGCTCGGCAGGTGTAGTAACGAGGATAGATCGTTCTGCCGGGTTGTAAGATAGAGTTCGTGGTGGGACCCAGGCATTGCCCAGCTTCTTCAACGATAGCATGGAAGGACTTTCGACATTCTTTGTGAAGTCGTAAGATCGCACGTGCTTTTCCTTGGTAATGTAGAAGAGGTTGTTCTGGTAGACGGCAGATGCAGGCCTTTCACGCTCAAGCTTGAAGACCATGACACCATTGTCATGACCAGCAGCGAACAAGTTAATCTCGGGGTGCGCCGCAATGACCCAGAAACGATCGTTCTCGCGCTTGAAGGACTGCACAGATGTCCTCCTGTTGAGATCCCAGACGCGAATCGTCTTATCCTCTCCAACTGATAGAATCAGGTCCTGGTGTGGGTGGAACAGACATGCTGATGCATTCTGGAAGTGTCCTCTGCAAGTGTCTACTTCCCAAGCTTTTGTCTCACTCATTCGCCATAGCTTGACCAATCGATCGTCACCGGCGGAGATGATGAGTGGCAACGTAGGATGAAAGGAGACCCAGTTCACACCACGATCGTGGCCTTCCAGCACAAACTTGACGACTGCGTCGGTGTTACCGAACATGTCTGCCTGATTTTGGTTGGTGCGGGCTACTTGATCCTCGAAAGACATGGATGTTGGCGCCGAGTGCTTCTTGCGCAGACCTGAGATATCCCACACTCTTACTGACTGGTCCAGGGAGGCCGAGACGACAAGGTCCTCTTTCGGGTGGAATTGCGCGCACATTGTGTAGTGGTTGTGTCCGGTCATGGTGCAGACTGCGGAACATGTCAGCGTTCCCCTTCAGCATACTCCGATTTTCATTGACGTACTCAGCGACCTGTTCTGCCAATTCCAGATTCTGATTGTCTGATCGTCTGAGCTGGAAATAATCCACGGCAGCTCGTGGTGGAAGAAGACTGTTCGCACATAGTCGAGATGGCCATTGAGAGTGAACAGACATCTCCTTGTCTGATACGACCACACTTTGATCTTGTAGTCGTCTCCTCCCGACACGAACAGCGGCTGTGTCTTGTGAAAGTCGATGCCTCGTACTGGCCCATCGTGTTCCTCGAAGCGGTCTATGAGCGTGCCCATGCGGTAGTCCCACAGCTGGATCGTCGACGAGTGCAATGAGACGAGGATCCATGGGCGCTTCGGGTGGAACGCGATTCCCTTTGCGCGCGAAGACTTGCTCTCGAACTTGGTGAGCATCGAGGGGGTTGAAGCCATGATGGACTGTATCGAGGGAGCCTCAGCTCCGTGCAACGGTGGGCGCACCAAGGACAAATGCCACGCGCAGAATGTCCAGCTAGCGATCCGAGATCCGGACAGATCAATCGGGCTGGTAGCTGTATCGCAGAGTGGTGTGTGGTGTATGTTGTCAATGGGGCAGCTGCTGCCAGCTGGTGTCTTAACTATGGATTGGCCTCAAAGTTCAGGGACTAATCCAGTTTCTGCCTTGCTGCCTTAGAATACCAGCTCCAGAATGCCTCCCTTCCCTCTGGTGCTCGGCGAGAGAACAGACCACCATCTTTCAAGGGTCAAATAACGTCACGTTCTCTGCCTCTCTCGTCCAAACGGGCTCCTTATCACTGCATTCATTTCCCGATACGAGGCAGACATGGCAGACATGGCCAAGATGCACCTTCTTGACCATAAAACAGAGGTGCATCGGCAATGCGACGGACCTCCCAAGGGAATCTTGTTCGCCGACCTACTCCGACGTCAAGAAGTGGGATGAAGATTGCACAGAGTCACCACCAACAACATTTCCTCCTCTCGTATACTGTACACAGCTTGTGTGAGCACTCCCCTCCCCCCACCGCCTTCCATCGCCACAAGATAGCGACAGAATAGCCGACGGTACCATCTTCTGGGATCTCTCCCTCTCTCTCACAATATCTCTGCAAGCGGTCCGCCAATCGCCTGCAGCAGTTGCCACAAGAACACCACATACCTGCGTAGGACGCTGCAGGGGACTACCCGACTGCCAGCGCGTCGTCTTGCTCGCATACTGGTTGACAGGTCTTGCAGTGCTGCTGCCCAAGCAAGTCGGCTGGCGTCAGCATCAGCGACTATACCAATAAGTCCTGCGCGCAAACAGCATCGCCTCACTTCGAATCACCACCATCCCGGACGTTCTTGATAAGACGTCACACTGCTCCGTGGTCACCTGCCTACCTTCGATACCGTCGAAGATGCTCCCGCTTGGACTCCGGAGACAAAACTATATTGTGAAAAGACATCATCGCCCCAACCTAGGCAGTAACGTTACGCTGCTGGATGCACGCTGAATCGAGTCGCGATACGAAGCTACAAGAAGACCGGGACACTCAGATTTAGCTATGGCTGGCATGATGGAGTCCCTATACTCCACGTCAGGCTTCACATCGGAAGCTAGTCTGTCAGGCAGGCTGCATACTCCACCGTGCACGCCGCACCGAGCGACAAAGCGGCGTCTCGAGCGTGCTAATTCGCCGGCCTCCACTGTCGGCTCAGTGCACCCGGCAGATACTGGCAGTCCGGCAAAGAAGGCAGCAAAGAGGTCCGTGCCAGACAACATCACAGTGGAAGAACTGGCAGAAGGCGATGCTGGCTACAGTGCAGACATTGATGTCGTCTATCCCGAAGAGCTGGAGGAGAATGATAGCGACGATAGCGGATCAGATCGATACAGTGACACTGACGAGGACGACGAATCAGAAGACTTGATTCCAGTAATCGCTGGACTTGGCTTCGGCGATAAGGAAAGGATCGACAAGGAGAGGGAATTCTGGATAGCACGCAACGACAAACGACAAGGCAAGCGAGCAAATCGCAAAAGCTTCAAGCGTTCACACAGCCAAAGCACGAAGAATGATACGACAGCTGCTGCTAGGCACGACCAAGACCATCACAGCGATAAACGTCGGCGGAGACATGTGCCATCCAGAGGCACAAGTCTTGCTCGAGAGATTCCACTGCCGAGCTCACCTGCACCAAGTACAGATGCCAGCACCCCAGCCGGCAGCCATACCGAAGAATTGAGCGCCGTGCAGACGACAGAGGTTGATGCCATGGATCTCGATGATGAGAAATGAAGTCTCAATGCCATAGGAAGTCTACTCGTCATCATCCGTCACGACCGAGCGGTGGTCCCCCAACTGGCCTTCCACATCGAGCACCACCTGCGCACCACACTATAATTGGCAACAACTTGCAGGAGGTGATGATCTGGTGGTGTAAAAGGTAGGATATATAGGACATCCGGTGGCGTCATACGTCAACACTATATACCACAGCCGGGGTGGTAGGATGGCCACTGGACCATTGTTCATAGCCTCCCGTAGTCGCCACATACAAAGTCTTCCCATAGTCCTTCCACCTCGCCGTCGTGGGTCCCGCCAAACCCTCCACGATAGCCTCTTTACTCCCATCCGCTATCGACACTTGCAACAGCTGGCTCGTGCCCGCATCGACGATATAGACGACTCCCTTTTCCTCGTCGACCTCAAAATCGTCCAACGACGAAAAGCCCGAGGCAATGACAGTAGCGTGACCGGTAGCCTCGCCAGTTCTGGGGTCGATGGGGATTTTCGCCAGTATCTCCAGGGATGGGTTGTTGAAATAGAGCGTCTCATTCCTCACTCTAATGCCGTTGACGCCATTCCCCGTGGAGTTGGTATCATTCATCAACGGGATCTGAATCACGAGTTCAGGATCCTTCCCTGCGGAGGAGATACTCACCGCCCAGATGCCGCCCAAAGCTTGATCCACCATCAGGACTGTATCGCAATTCAAGGCTGCCGCTCCGTTGAGGAGAGACTGTGGGTCTGGACCTTTGGCAATCTGCGTCACTTCGATGATGTCGCTCTGGTCTGCGGAGCGCTCGGCCGCGGGGAACATTACGCGCCAGGTTTTACCTGTGCCCGCGGTGCAGGAGAGTTGGAATATGTCGCAGTGCATGGTGTTGACGACGAAGAGGTCGGGGGTTACGGCCGCGATAGACATGATTGCGTTTCCGTAGGAGGAGAAGTTGTGCACGAGGTCATGGTAGCCTGTCGCAGGGTCGACTTGGTAGAGTTCGGCTGAGGAGGCTGTTGCTGGGAGGATGTAGCCATTGCCGCCGCTAAGGGATTCTCTCACTGCTAGATTCTCGATCCAGGTTGCGTTGGAGGTGAAGACTGGGGTGGCGTTGGTGGAGACGTTGTCGCTGATAGCGTACGCCGTGGCGATCAGGCCGAATGTTGACGACGATATTCTTGATAGGTGCATTTTGGGATACTGACGATAGTAGGAACACTGTATGGCACCAGGGTCTGACGAGAGACTTTATATCAGCACTACGTATACCACTTACCTTCGTAGCTTGGCGGGAGCTGTCTGCGTATGTTCTAGTTTTTCGCACACCATGCGCTGAGGCCGAGATTTCTCCACTTTCGATGGTAAAGCGCCTTCTTTCTTCGTGTGGTTCAAGACACTCGTACACTCCTGCTGACTAACATTCTCGGCCTGCTCGCCTGCACCAAAAAGGGGATCTTTTGGTATCATCATTGTCTCGTCCAGGGACGGACATAAGCCTTTTCCCCGTCGTGCGGATGGAGATGCATTGCGTTGCGTTTCTGCTTGATCTTCGCATCCCTGGACGAGGAGGGCCACAGTGGGGACGAGCATGGCATTGGAGGTGAAGCGCATTCATGATTTTCCTGTGTAGTGTGTGTGTGTGCAGTCAGTGTGAGCAGTCAGTCAGTGTGTGCAGTCAGTCAGTGTGTGCAGGTTGGAGAAGATGATGAGGGAAGGTTCGCGTCACACACATCGACCAGGATGCCCGGTTCCTGCAACCCTTGCAAGCTGGCGAGGTGAGCACCTGCCATCTTCTTCCTTCATCCACACATCATGGAAGCGTCATGATGTGCGGCTCGAGTGAATGTGGCAGACACGCGCTTCCAGAAAGTTGGTTGTTCGCAGTACAGTACATACGCAATACGTACATACATAGATCTCCGAAGTCTCCCTCTCGCTCCTCCTGTTCCGTTGTCTTGCTTGGACGTTGTCATCCCCATCATCATCATCATCATCATCATCCATCATCCATCATCCATCATCCATCATCCATCATCAACATCATCCATCATCCATCATCATCCATCATCAGTATCGACAGCATGTCAAAGTTGGATCAGCTGAAGAAGCACAACGACCAGCTCCAAGGTACGTCGAGCTACCTCTGGCGGGCGCTACCAATAGCCGCTGCGACTGGCGCCGCGGCTTGCTATTACCTTACAACACCTGCTACTAGTATGTCGTGGCCCGTGTGTTCAGCCTCGGCGCGCAGTACAGGACAACACAATCCCATGTTGTTGTTGTTGTTGTTGACCTTGACCGGGAAATGCTAATGTTTGGCGCAGCTGGTACGTCCAAGATCTCCATGGTTGACAACGAGCTGCCCAAGAAGACCCCCACTAAGGGAACAACCCCCGCCAGCAAGCCGTCGGCAAAGAAGCCGCCGACACCCCGAATTAGCAACGCTCCTGCGAAGCCCAGTGGGAGCACACCGGCTAAAGCTGCAGGTACACCAGCCCCAAAGCCAGCAACACCAGCATCCGCACCGAAGCCCGCGACTACACCCGCGAAGTCTGGTCCGACACCGGTGAAGAAGCCTGCCACCACACCCGCCAAAACCCCATCCGTGGGGGGTGTTTCTACTCCAGCAAAGACTCCAGCCAAGACTCCTTCCGTCCCCGCGAAGAAGCCCGCCCATGCTATCGGGCAACCAGCGGACAAGGCTGGCGAGCAGGCGGCTGGCGGGGCCAAAAAACCAGTACCTGCGAAGAAGCCGGCGAATGCTGTTGGACAGCAGGCACAAAAGTCTGTTGTAGGCCAAGCCAAGCCCTCCTCCTCGCCAGCTCCGAGCACCACCTCGACTGCGGGCAAGAGGAAGCCCATTCCACCGCCAGTCAGCGAGCAGAAGAAGAAACCCTCTCCGGCTACAGGCGAGGCAAATGGTGCTCCGAAAAAGGCTACAGGGGCTGCTGCTGCTGCTCCTCAGAAAGCAACAGCTACAGCGACAGGCACGGCACAGAAAGGTCTCGGCGCCGCGACAGGAGGTGTCAACAAGGTCGGCGATACAGCCGCAGGTGGCGTAAACAAAGGCGTTGGTGCTGCAACAGGTACGTCCACCACTAGAGCAAACATGCCCACACGAATGGACTTTGGAGCAGACCCCGGCTTTGTGGAACAGTGGCTTCCGTCATGGCTCACGAGTCGTTGGAAAGCTGCGGAGGAAGCATCGCAAGCCGGGACCAACAGCTGATGATGCTTTCTTTCCAGGTGGCATCAACAAGGCTACGGGTGGCAAGGCTGCTCCTGCTACGGATAGAGTCAACAAGGTCGCGCAAGGCACAACTAAGACTGCTACGGATGCAACGAAGAATCTCGGCAAGACCGGACGGCAGGGCGTGCAAGACGCTTCGGAGACGGTCACCTCTGCGACGGGCAACCTCGGTCAAACTGGATCCGATGCTTGGAATGCCGCAAAGAGTGGCGATATCAAAGGTCTTGGTTCTGGTGTTGTAAAGGTACGATTTTGGACGATGGAGAACCGGTGGGGTGGTGAACTAATGATATTCAGGGCACTGGCAAGACCGTGAGCGGTGTCGGTCAAGGCGTATGTTCTCCATGCATCAACGTGTGCAGGTGAAGCATACTAACACTTTACAGGCTGGCAAAACAGTATCAGGCGTTGGCAAAGGTCTCCAAGGCACAGTGTAAGTCAACCCCATGCACGCCCTCTCTCTCCCTCCCTCTCTCTCTCACACACACACACATACACTTCCCATACTAAAACACTCCCTCCAAGTGACGGCGCCGGCAAATCCCTCGGCAGCACAATCGGCGGCCCAGTGGGCAACACAGCATCCAGTGCCACAAGCGGCTTAGGAAAAACTGCCTCCGGCGCCACGAGCGGACTGGGCCAGACAGTGGGTGATACAACCTCAGGTATTGGAAAGGGAGATCCCTCCGCGGCGCTTTCCGGCGCAACAGGAGGCGTTGGCACCACCGTCGACGGTGTAGGAAAAGGTGCTGGGGATACGATCGAGGGAGTAGGGAAATCGGTGAGTAGCGAAGCCTTGAAAAACGGTCTCACACAAATATGCTGACACTCTTTACAACTAGGCGGGCGGTTACATCCCCGGTCGCGCAGGCGGTTTTGTCGAAGGTACGTGAGCTCGCATTCTACCACGTCCTGGCACCCTGCTGAGACTGACATTCCCTTTTTTTTCCCTTTTTCACAGGCACGACCAAAGGCCTTGGTGACACAGTCACAGGCGTCACAGGCGGCGTCGGATCTGGCGTAGGAAAGATCGGAAAGGGAGATATGATTGGTGGTGTAGGCGACACGGTCGGCGGGGTCGGCAAAGGTGTGAGTGGGCTGGGAAAGGGGATTTGGGGTGGAATCAGTGGGAGTAACAGGAAGAAGGCTGAGCCGGAAGGGAAGGCGAAGGGGAGCACTGAGCAAGCTGCTCAAGGAGCCCATGAGGGTGAGGGTGATGAAGAGGCTGGCGAGGAGGAACAGCAGCAAGAGAAGGAGGAGGAGGAGAAGGAGAAGAAGAAGAAGAAGAAAAGTGGTGGCTTGTTTGGATTTGGACCATAAGTCATCGCTGCTGCTGCTTATGTTATATACAAACAGCGAAAAACAGTAGTTTCGAGGTAGTTCTGATGGTATGTAGTGTCATATCTCGACATTTACTCACTCAGTCAAGAAGCAAGGCGCCAAAGAAAAAGCTTTCCATCACATCACATTTCTCCTCAGTAACTCCTACATTATTCAGAACACTACGACCTCCGCTTTCCAAAAATTCCCACTGCCCCCCAAGAACTGGAAACAAATTTCGCAAAGGGTATATATCTAATCCATTTTCATCCTGTCGTTCAGTATATTCTCATGCCCCCCCCCCTGAAACACCAAAGGGATGTGTTACTCATCTCATCGCATCGCCTGAAACGCATTCTCAATATTACTCGCCACCAGATCAAAACTACCAACCTTCTCCTTCTTCTTCTTCATCTTCTTCTGCCCAAAACAAACATGCCCTTCAACCCCACCAGCAGTCGCACTATTCTTCTTATGCAATCTTTGAGCAGCCCTTCTTGTGTCAGCAGCAGCAGCAGCAGCAGTAGTAGTAGTAGTAGTAGTAATAGTGGACATGTTCGGATCATGAACACCATCCCCTTTGGTCGGCATGTAAACCTCCGGCATCACCCCCTCAGCGACAGAAACATGATCCAACTGCGCTGGATGATGCACCCCAGAGAAGTTGGTAAAACTGCTGTCGTTGTCGCTTTGGTCTCGGGCTAGCGGGATGGCGGCGGC
>KZ106659.1:14540-25708 GCA_000504385.2 Exutisphaerella laricina CBS 326.52
GCGAAGAGGGGCGAGCGAAGACATAGCGGCGGCGGCGGCGGTGGTGGTGATGCCAATTTTGTTGCCGTTTGTCATTGCTGGGGCATAGACGGCTGGTGAGGAGACACTGGGGGTGCCTGATGCTACGGCGTTGCTGTGTACAGAGGACGCGGCAGACCTGATGGTGCCGTACATTGATGAGGCCCGGGACTGACGGCGTTCACGGCGAGCTTCGTGGACGGCTGGCGCGGCGGAGCTCATAGTGATGACTTCGAAGTCGTCGCTGTCGTCTTTGAATGTTGGTCCGGCGGGAGCAGCAGTGGCTAGCATGGACAGGCGTTTGGCGAAGCGTTGGGCGTGCGTTTGCATTCCTCGTGGTGTTGATTTGAGATCCGATTGAAAGTCTGATGCTGCTTGGGAGGTTGACTTGATGGTTTCTGCGCTGCCATCTGGAGGCGTTTCTACCATTGCTAAGGGACTGGAGTTGCGGACACGGTCTAGTGGGTTCAAAAGTGCCCTACGCACTTCCACAGGACTAACGCCTCGTGAATTGCTGCTGGCTGAGTTTGCTGCAGAGTCGCGCCGCACAAGAGACACGGAACCTTCTGTTTTTGGCGTCCACGAACCTCGTCTCATGGGCGATACATTCCCCGAGTCTGTCGAAGGTCCGGGTCGTGATGGTGGTGAAGCAGATAATTCTGGCATGATAGACGATGCTGGTGTTCCAGACGTATCGCTGCTGACAACGCCAATGCTGCTTGCGGTGCCGCCCGGCGACTGTGATTGTCACGAGCTTGGTGGTGGTATCTGCGGAGGTTTCGAGCCAACTGCAGAGGCTGGTACTGGGGGAGCTGCTTCCGATGCTGAACGACTTTGCAGAGAGCTTGCCCCGACGATCGCTCGTCAGTATGTGTAGCTTGGATTGTATGGAGCGCGTACTCTACCTCTTCCGCCTGAAAAACTTCTTTAATCCTCGGGGCTCAGCCTCAGCTGGTAAATCGACTTTCTTCTGCTATCACATAGTCAGAACTTGATGTCTACCTACATAGACTGTCTTACCTCAAGACTCGGCTTGGTACTATCGTATGCACTATCGGCATCATCTCCCCGACGTATGCCATTGGAATGTCCGGTCTCTCGTAGCACTTCCATAGTGGGTGGTGCCCAACGTTCCTCGTCTCCGCATACAACGACATACCAGCCAACCTTCTCTTCTGGTGCAAGTTTGTCGCGAAGCTCCATCATCGCAGCCCATTGCTCGTTACCAACTCCTCTACCACGCACTTCGTCAACGTCAACTCCCAACCTGATCTCTTCAACAATGTCTGCTACGTATGCATACGGCTGGCTGGCGGCAGTTGGCGACAAGTCTTCAGGGTCATACTGCTCTACAAACCGCAGTTTCGGCAACTGCTTCATAGCCTGAGGGTATAGTTCGTTAAAGTTCTGGAGCATAGTCGCAGTCGTTCCTGGAGCGACGAGCCATTCAGCCGCGGCGTCGTCGAGATTTTGGAGAATGATGTGGATGCGTATGAGTGGTCGTGGCCACCGAAAGCCGTGCAGTAGATAGACAGGCATTCTGAGGTGCTACAAATCGGTCGACTGGGAATCGCTGTCGGCTCGTCTCTTGGTCTGCCGGCCGTTACGAAGGCGCTCAGCGTGCGTCAGCTCGTGGTGCTGGGCTTCTCGAGACGGTCGATAAGGGGGGGAAGTTTGAAGACCACGGTGAAGAGGGTGGAGTGAAACAGACAAGAGTGTACGTTGGGCGACTCGCGAAACCAGCGCTGAGACGAAGAGTTGACTGCTGTGCTCCCAGGGCGGAACCGGCAGACTTGTAGACAACGCAGAAGGTTCCTGGGACGTTAAGTTGTATTGCTGTAACCCGAATTGTGTATCTGAGTCGCCGGCATCGACCATGGGTCATCCGGGAAGCTGCACCCAGGCATGAAACGGCCGGGTATCCGGTAGGCACGCACCCACTGGCCCGCAGTGTCCGCTGGATGGAGCCAGCTGTACAGATGCTGCTGTGAAGCGAAGCGCTATTGTAGATCAATTGTCTCGTCAACATTTGGACTCTGGAGCTGTGTGTTACTATACTGCTAGACTAGCGCCTGTCGATCTTGGTGGGCTGCCGCTTGTGCAGCTGGCCGACGGCTTCGCGTAACCTTAGAATGCTCCCAAGGACGTCGCCTTTGTCGCACGTAATGCAGCATCCCGGGATGTGCTGAGCACAGATGTGCATCAGGTCCAAAGAAGTGGCTTGCTTTGGGCTGACGTCGCTGCCTTGATGCCGGACATGAAGACGGGTATGATGCTCATGCCATAGTCCAGCACATACTATCTCGCCAAGAACTGCTGCGATTTCACTAAGCTGTCACGTGAGTGCATGTGTTTAACCGATAGCAGCAAGTGCAGGCTAATCTGCAATGACGTTGACAGTCCGCGGCAGCTACTGTACGTGTAAGGTTGGAGTGATTGACCATGTTTTTTGTCCCACAACCTCTTCCTGGGCGCGCATAACCACACATTCGCATTCGGGTAACGTCGCCGAACATGCCTTTGCATCTTTTGGGCAAGAAAAGCTGGAACGTATACAACAATGACAACATCGAGAAAGTGCGGCGCGATGAGGCGCAAGCGCAAGCTCGGGAGGACGCCGAGGAGCAGCGCATGCAAGAGGAAGATGCTGCCCGCAGGATAGCTGTGCTCAGAGGAGAGATACCGCCTCCGCTGTCGCAATCGGCGGTAGCTGAGCATGCTGGCGAAAAGCATGACTGGCAGAAGCGTGAACGCGAGGATGATTCTGCCCGCTGCCATCGCAAGCGTCAGCGAAGAAGAGGCGAGGACGACACAGATCGCGATATCCGATATGCCAAGCGGGCCACAGATATAGGCAATAGGCCGTCGCCTGCGTTGCTGACGGAACGCGGGAACGACGCACCTCTGGAAGATCATGCTGGCCACATTCAGCTCTTCTCAGCCCCGAATGAAGTCGCCCTACGGAAAGCAGAAAAGAACACGGAGCTCGAGGCGGAAAAGGCAGAAAAACGAAAGAGAGACGAAGACCAGGTGACGATGAAGTTCAGCAATGCGGCTGGGTACCAGAACGGCATGCAAAAGCCGTGGTATGCTGCCTCCAGGGACAAATCCTCTGCCAGCAGCACAATAGATTCGGTGTTAGCTGACGTAGAAGGTAAGGACGTTTGGGGGAAAGAGGATCCGCGTCGCAAAGATCGCGAACAGAGTCGCATAGTCTCCCGTGATCCCTTTGCAGCAATGCAGCAGGCGCAAAGACAGCTGAAGCAGAGCGCTCGTGACAAGGAGAAATGGCAGGAGCAGCAGCGTAAAGAGCTTGAGGTCCTGAAGGAAGATGAAAGGCGCCGTAAGGAACGGCGCCGGTGCACTGACGATCATGAAAGCTTGGACGGGTTCAGTCTCGATGCATCCGAGGAGAGACGACGAGATCGCCGCAGTGATCATGGCAGACATCGAGAGCATCGGCGCCATCACCGGCATAGCTCACATCGTAGCCAGAGCCGATCAAGGGAGCGAGAAAGGCACAGAAATCGCCATCGTCACCGGAACTAACGAACGTACTGTTCTTAACGCAGTAGTTGCCTTTACCGCAGATATGGATTATTGCGATGTTTTATTCACTGCCGACCTCAGCTGACCAGGCTCCGCGACGATCGATCAAATCAAATCAAGGGCACCTAGCTTGTTTGATTTGAGGCGGTATATCGGCTTGTATGCCTGAATCAGAAATGTTCTTAGCTAACTATGTCAGGCTTCATTGACTTGTTTATGCGTCTACTAAGACTGTTATGTTGTTGTTTTATCAGTAGAGTCGACGCGTATAAAAATTCGAGATTCGCGTAATTGCGGGAGATGACTAGTTAAGATAGTCGGTAGGCGTACTAATATTGCTAGAGTTCCGGACTACCCCCTAAAGAGTACTAGTAGCTACTTATATACTTTCTATAATCTTATAATATATATAATAATATAATAACGCGATATAATATTATCTTTAATGCTTATAAATAGGAATAGATAAGACCTAATAGTTAATAAACTCTTAGATTCTACTAAGTAGTTAAGAGACCTTTTTATTAATTTACTTTAAGGCTAACCCGTAGGACGTACTTATAAGGCGTTTAAACTGCTCTTTCTATTATAGAGCCTATAAATTAATATATACTTGAAATAGAATAAGCTTCTTTTAGTAGTACCTAATTATCTATATAAACTCTAGAGAGTAAGTATACTATACTACTAGTACTTAATTGCTTTATAGGTAGGTAAGGGATGCCCTTACTTCTAGAACGCTACTCTCCGTTTCTACCCCTAGTATATAGCGATACATAATTCACTTTATGCTTTCGCCCAACCGTTATATGTGTCCGTAATTGGTCAGCAAGATTACGTCGAGAGCTCTTGTTAGCGTTGTTGGCACCCTAGACATTAAGAACGATCGAACAGTATAGAAAGAAGCAACTGGCATACCGATATCATCCTTAGAAACATACGATTGTTCACCTACATCCTTATAAGCGGTTAAACCTAAGCTCAAAGCACGCCATATCAACATCACGCGCATCTACAAACCATCAACGGCGAAGATGTCCCTCTCCCTATACGACCTCTCCGTGCCAATCTTTGTCCGCGCCCTCGAGAACCTCAAATTCGTCCTCCAAAAAGCCGAGAAGTGGGCCGATGAGAATGGTGCAGATAAACAAAAACTTGCTGAGGCGAAGCTCGTCGATGACATGAGGGTAATGCATATTTCCCTGTAACCGCTCTTGCTCCTAATGCCGCACTAGCCTCTCCCCTTCCAGATCCATACCGTCTGCAACGCCTCCAAAGGAATTCTCCACCGCATCGCCGGCGAAGAATTCGTCGCCGTCGAAGATACAGAGACTACGTTCCCCGAGTATTATACCCGTATCGATAGTACTATCGCGTTGCTTAAGAATGCCAAGAGGGAGAAGTTTGTGGATCCCGGAACGAAGGTTACTGTCAAGATGGGTAAGTGTGAGCGAGGCTGTATCGATAGTATTCATCTCGCTGACCCTCACCTTTGTAGGTCCTATCGAACCCGAATTCGAGGCATTGAAGTACCTACAGAATTTTGCACTCCCGAATTTCTTCTTCCATCATACTACGGCTTATGACATATTGCGGAAGGAGGGGGTGCCACTAGGGAAGAGTGACTACCTTGGTGCCAGTACTGTGACGCAGTAGTGGAGTTTTGGTTGCTTGTTCAGCAGAGTAGAGAGTGTCGTCTTTCATATGCTACTGGCGACTGTCTTGGTTGATCTGCAGACATTTCATGACCACCATTCCTTTCCTACATGCGTGTCACGTTCTTGTACGAACCATATTTCGAAGATGCTAGCATATCCCCCAGTCCACACGAGGGTAAAGAGGTGCCATCGTGATGGGGGTCTGAAAGAAAGGGGCAGTGTTAGTGGTGGTTGGGCATAGGAGGGGAGGAAGGATAGGGCACCGCAGCAAATTGAGTTGAAGTCATTAGTAAAGGAAGGTAACGGATCTATACTGGTAGGCGAGCATGTGCTCCGTGCATAGGGACCTTCTTCGCTGCGGTTATGCCGCCTCTGAACCTTAGCAAAGCGAGGGGCCTGTCTCGCATGCCTATACATGGCGGCAGCGTATAGCAACTAAATATTCATACTGACGCATTGACAAAAGTGTGATATGGATATAGCTCAGAGATGCATGGCACCGGTATAAACTCCTTATCCTAGCCTGAGTATGCCGCAGATAGCAGTATCCATTGTGGATTTTTGAACGATGACCCCAAAGCAACGGGGCCTTCAGGAACCAGCTTGTCCCCAGCTCAGAGAGACATTGAAAGGCTCTTTGCTTCGAGGCCTCCATGGTGGCAACAAGATGGGTTTGGTTGCTCTTTCCAAAGATCATTCGAAAGGGCCGCATTGATGGAGTCCAGGCTTGAGCGTGCAGCGGACCCGCGATCCAACTTGGCCACTCCATGATGCGAATCGCTTCGTGTGCGACAGAAGCAACACAGGCATGCCGCAGGATCCTGTAGGCATCGTGCCCGCTCGTCAAAGAGAAGGCATACCTGTGACAAGATTCCGGGCGCGGAAATCCATGTGCACGCAGTTCTTTACCTAGGCCGACGACATAGGTGGAAGTTCTGAAATCGGATTTCTGGCCTAGAACTAGATCATCCGCGCATATAGGCACTCCATCAGCGTGAGAAGAAAGCACTCTTTCGTCATGCGGTCTTGATGTTGGATCGGCAAACGGTCTGCTGACTACAAGCAACAACAAATTTCTGCAGGTTGAAAGGCTGTCGTGGAGGCCGCGGATGTAATAGGTCAGTGGTTGGACGCAGCAGGCGGAGACACCGGCACATCCGATAGAACTATGGCTTCCTTGGCCGCGGGCTGGGCATCCTTCCAAGCCTACCTATACCGCATCTCACGGCTCCCTCTTGCTGACATCACCTGCTAAACTTTTCCTACTCTTCCAGGCGTCGACAACCTGCTTCCACGGGTTGGCCGGCATGCTGCCGGACAAACTTCCTATGGTGAGGCGTCATGCTTCCTGCCCACATTATCGAACCGATACATCCGCGACCTTGATTTCAACATCGTAGATGGAGTGAACAACAATCGCGCTTGCAGTGCCGTGGTCATATGCATGTGAGTATCATGGCAGGCACGTAGGGCGAGCTCTCAGCGTTGCACTACTTGATCGCTTTCATGTCTCTTCTTTCCTTTCTGCGCGCACCGCGTTCAGCCTCATTTCCCGACTAATTCCCTGCGAGCTCTTTATCTTGTACTAGCGTTCGTATATCATCCGCAGAGACTGTCAATCGAAGAAGCAGCGAGACCATCTTGGCAGAAGCTTGCGAGCATGCGGCCCAGCACTATCATAGTCGCGGTCATCTTCTTAGCAACACTAATACTCGTGACTTGGAATCACCTGACAGTCCTGTACGAGCTGGCACACCAGTACGCGACATTCTCAGGATACATTGGAAGAAATTCAGATGTCCTGTTCCGCTACTCTTCCGGGTCCGGGACAGCTGTTCCCCTGTCTAAAGACATCTTCCTTCCAGAGCCTGTTCCCAACATCATCCACCAGATCTACTTGTCCAACGGCCTCAACGCAAACCTGAGCAGATACGAAGTCCCAGTCGCAAGCTGCAAGTCATTCCACCCAGACTGGGAGTATAAACTCTGGAACGATACCACAGCGGACGAGTTCATTTGTCAGCACTACCCAGATCTCTGGCCTCACTACTCCAACTATGCACAAAACATCCAGCGCGCCAACGTCCTACGCTACGCCCTGCTCCATCATTTCGGCGGTGTCTTCTTCGACCTGGATATCACTTGCCGTGTCTCCTTAGACACGCCTCTTGTCGTTGGTGTCCCTAACACATCTCTGACCCACCTCCCATTTTTGACGCCAGGCGCCTCGCCTGCTGGCGTCAACAATGCTTTTATTCTCTCACGCCCGGGCCATCCCTTCCTGCTTCACCTCCTCGAACGCATTCCGGCGCGAGATTTGTGGTGGCCAATTCCATATGCGGCGAATATGTTCAGCACAGGATGCGAATTCTTCTCCGATGCGTGGATGAGCTACCAGAACACGAAAAGTGCGGAAAGGAAAGAGGACGTGACATATATCCTCGCTGATGAGACGGGGAACATGGAGCCACATATGTTGCGTGGCAAGGTAACGACCCCGCTCTTGAGGCATGGAGGGGAAAGCAGCTGGCATCGATGGGACAAGAAAGGCATATTCATGCTGGAGTATGTGTTTGTGAAGCATCCAGGTAGTGGACTTGGTGGTCTTGCTGCAATTTTGCTTGGGGTTTGGATCGTGTTCCTGAAGAGTCGACGGAGGACGAGTAGGAGGCGGTCTTGGACGCTGGCAAGGACGAGCATGGACAAGACTGATGCCAGGGAGCTTGAGGATGCACGTTTGTAGCGCGAACGTGCTGGGCAGGATAAGCGGCACTGATGAGGTTGCCTTGATTTGCATGATACCCACCCATATTTCATTATATGCTGCTACGAGAGTAGAAGTGGAACGAAGGTACATCTGTGTGACCTTGAACGAGAACAGGCGCGGCGGAACACACCCACAGCACACTTCTTGAACTTATAGAGAGAGAGAGAGAGAGAGAAATGGCAGTGGAACGTCACGAATAGTGGCATTGTTGTGTTGAAAAGTCCCAGTCGATGCGATTAGATCTGTGGATAACAAGCAGTGCACCTGCAACGTGAACAGTGGTAGGTCTATCGCACATGATTTCACGGACGTTGATGCTAGCGCCAGCGCCTTTTTTGGCCTTCTTCGAACCATCCTACCAGCTTCAATTCCAAGATCTTCCCTGCGCGCTGCTCAGAAACTGGATCGAGGAGTATTCGTAAGAGACTCCATTCCATGAGCTGCCGAGAGCGTAAATTCGTCCGGGAATATCGCAATGTCTTTACAAAATGATAACAGAGCGGAACCGTATGAGGCTGGGTGTGTTATTGAACGATAATCTTGTCTGGGCCTGAGGTGTGCCGTTGTATAAGCACTGCCGTCCAGAGTGGTTGCACTTAGATCGTATGTATCATTACACGGTGTAACAGCTCAAACAATATATCTATACCCCTTTTGCAAAGCCCTCGCAGTCGCGAGATCGATCCCTTCCAACTGAGCCGTCTTCTCCAGTTTCTTGACATCTTTGTCCGTCAACGTCGCATTTTCCGTTTCAAATCTGGCAAGCTGTCTATTCTGGTACTCCAAGTAGAGCTTCATCGTAATCCCACCGAGACCAGCCAAGCACACCAAGCCAATATTGATTCCCATAGCCTCTATATAGTGATCATCGTTCGTATTGTACGTAAACGGCGTCCATATCGACGCGGCGTTACCAATACTGTTGATGAAAGCCAACGCAGCGGCGCGTTTAGCTGGTGGGCGTGGGATGGCATTGGCGATCCAGGCGTAGATTGTGCCGTTCATGGTGAAGATGAAGTTCAGCAAGAACAAGCTGAAGTATCTTGACCCGAATCCGTCCGTGAACATGAAGAGGAGAGCCCCGACAATGACGATTGGCACAGGGTATATGTAAAACCAGAATCGGTTGCCCACTTTGTCGGAGGTCAAACCATGAGCCAAAGACCAGAATGTGATAAAGATGTAGGGTGGTGCGCACAGGAGGAGCGTTATGACACGGGTGTAGCCCAGAGTTTCAGTCAACGAGGGATAGAAGTTTTGAAATCCTGCTGCGCCGGTGATTCCGTGGTAAGAGACGGCCAGGATGTATGTCTTAGGGTCCAGGAAGGCGGCTTTGAGGCCGGCGATCTGGCCCATGCTGCCTTCAGAGTCCGTATCGGCTTCGGCGGCATCGAGGGCCATGCGTCGGTTGGCGACGTGTTTCATTTCGGGAGAGAGGAGGCGCCAGGTATCGGGAAAGTCAGGGAGGACGGCTGCGATCGCAAGACCAATAGTGATGGTAATGGAGCCTTCGATGACGTATAGCCTGAGGACAACAAAATATTTAGTGCTGCTCAGTATGGGCTGGGAAGTGCCTACCATTGCCACGCATTATAGCCTAGATGGCCTTGCAGTCCATTGAGAATGCCCGCCGCAATCAGGCTACCGAATGCTCCGGATATAAGCGAACCAGAGTAAAAGATTGACATGCGCAAGTTGAGCTCTTTCTTGGTGTACCACTTCGATAAGTAGAACAAAACACCTGGAAAGAAGGGCGCTTCGACTACTCCTAAGATGAATCGACAAGCAATGATCGAGCCTGGGCTCTTGACCTGGGAGGTCAGGAGTGAGACAAGACCCCAAACAACGATGAAGAATCCCAGATACCACGATGGCTTGCCGCAGTAGTTGAGCATGAGATTGGACGGGACTTGCATAAGCACCTAGAAGCGATTAGACTCTGTCTGCTATGGTTTGCCCATCTGTGACTCACATATCCAACGAACAAGATACTCAAGCCGAGCTGATACTCGCTTGGGCTCATGCCAAGATCATCTTCTAAGCCTTGGAGTCTGGCTGCAGCATAATTGTTGCGGTCGATGTAGTTCATTAGATAGACCAACACGACCAATGGCATGACTAGTGCATCGATCTTCTTCCGCAACTTCTTCTCAACTACTTTCTCTTCTTCTGTCAACACTCCGAGATGTGCTGCAGTTTCCTTGTCGACCATAGGTATGTCATGGTCGTGAATTTCCTCGTGGGCAATCTCGCCCTTCTCAATGCCCAAAGACATGGTGGCGGACAATCCAGCGTTATCGCCAAATGAGAACAAGATCCAACCAAACCGCTTTATGTATATCGTCGGACGCGGTATGGGTGCGAGTGGACGGGAGTGTAGATGAATTTCCAACGACAGCGAAGCGTCGCGGTACAGAATGAAGTCAGTGATGCGGACATTAGCCACATTCTATAAGACCGCCGATCGCTACTCGCCTAGGCACGAGGGTGTTTCCCCTCAATGCACTATGCAACCAGGCTTGCAGGGAACCCATCTACGGGTCGAAACGTGCGGTCGGCATTTGGTAAACATGCGCACATGGAGGGCACATGCTTTTGCTGCGAGATGTAGCATCAGGTGTGGATACAAGCGATCGACAAAACGTTCCGTCAACTAGAGGCGAATAATAATACTGTACCTTTCAGCCAGAATGAACACCCACGTCAGCCGGGGCGAAGAAGCGGCAAGAAGCTTAATCCTGCGCATCAAACCAACGCTACCCCCTAGATTTGGCAGGTAGGGAATCTACAGGCGGTCGATGCGGAAAGCTTAGGCGGGACATCCGTAGCAAGGTAGCGATGGGAAAACTCTCAGGCTCACGAACTTATGGCGTGGAGACCCGTGCGAAGCGTGGCTGAGAGTGTGCTTCCAACTTACGCGTCTTTTGTCGGAGTAGTTAATCTGCAACGATAGTATAACGTAGACAACGTGGGAAAGAGCCGCAACCAGTAAGTCTCCATACTTCCCTAGCTCTTCCCCGCAATCTGGTCCACAATCTATTACACGGCGATACAGTATCTTGGGTCGTGAAGTCGGCTTATAGGGCTACGATGCATTGTAATAATGAGCCCGGAGTAGAGCCAGCTCGCTTGATTCATACAGTCAAATCAGGGCTATAAGAATACTGCATATAGGA
>KZ106660.1:2945-49015 GCA_000504385.2 Exutisphaerella laricina CBS 326.52
AACAACAACAACAACAACAACAACACCAACACCAACAGCGTGCTCTCGAGTCCACTTGACGTTCACAATGTGCACAACTCCGCCGATGCGCAGGGTGCACGTATTAATTGACAGAATACAATAAGAACGATAGCGCTCGCTGTCTTCTTCTGTTACATCGAATCCGAGCCAAACGCTCTGACCCATTCGCTCACCTCGAAACCAAGCCGGCGCAATGTGGAAGCCTCAACCTCGAACGCGTCTTTGCCCTCGACCTTTATTCTCTTGACGACAAACAAATTTCCTTCGTCTACACCCTCCACACTCTGCTTGCCGATATCGCCGGCAGCGGCATCACGCACATAGATGGTCAGGTCTGGACCAATGATCCCACGCCATTGCGACGCAGCCCATTGCCAATGATCTGTCGGCGAGTATGGGTCGTTCGCATCAATCGGCACGTGACATGCAAAGAAGTTGCTCGCGTGCAGCGAGTAGTTGGCGATGAGACCGACTGGCTTCGTCGAGCTCGGTGGAAGGGCTGCGGATCCCTTGACGTGGGTCTCTGAGCCCGTCTCCGCTGCAAGTTTCGTGCTGTTGTCGAGGTCCATCGTCGAAGCGTCCGAGCCCGAATGCTCTGAGTTGGAGCCTTTTTCGACTTCTTCAGTTACGGCTTCACGATCTTGCGATGAAGAAGACTCAGTCACATAGTGATCCTCGTCCATCTCGCTGCCACGAGCTCTACCAGGCAGTGTTGTCGCAGTGTCGACCATGACAGAATCTGCAGGGGAGCTGGTCTTGATAGCAAGTACCTCCCGGATGTCGCTGGTCTTGCACAGCCAATCTGCTACCAGGTGATGATATTGAGCCATTAGCGACTCCTTTTTTCCTTCGGGCGACAGCTTCGGTCCTTCCAGAAGACTGACGGCAAGATCATCGCCCTTGCGTAGTGTCGTAGTCAGCCAAACTCCGAGTTCTCCTACGGCTTCTGGTGTATCGCCTTCGATGGCAATAAGAGGGCCACGAAGCGAAGGCTTCTTCATGGAACTTGGTGGTGCAACACGACGGAGAATCCCTACTTTGCGTCCGAACTCCATGCTCAAGATCTGCTCTCTCGCTGTTCTGCCAACGCCCGTTGACACAACCGCGCCAGCCATGCCGCCCGCATGACCAGTCTGTAGTGGCGGCAAAGTCAAAGAGCGGTCATGGTGGATGTGACCTTGCGACAAGCGGTGCTGCTGGTATCCAGGCCCGGGTCTCGGCGGAGGCGCCATGGTGCCCGGTGGACTGACGACACCGCGAAGCCCTGGCAGGCTCTCGCGGCGAGCACTGATAGCACCAGGTGGGTATGGGTGTGGCTGTGGCTGTGGCTGTCCGAACGGGAACGGCGTTCCAGGACCTACATGGGACCCAGGAGCGGATGCTGCCACGTATCGCGGTGGCATTGAGCGGCTCATCGATGCTGGATGATCAGAATTGAAGCGACGGCGCTTGAGGTCTGGGCTGAGCGGCCTGATTTCATCTCTATCATCTGGATGAACGATCTGGTTTGGCGACATATTGCTGCCAGGGAATTGTTTTACCAAGCGACGGGCGGCGGGAGATTGGAGACTGAGATCGTGAAGCACTGGCAACGTTCTCGTGACTGGCGTGATTGCTGAAGATGGCGTGTGCTGGCCAGAAGCTGGACTGAGTCCACTCGAGTGGAAACCAGTGAAAGGCGTCGATGGTGCTAGTATGCTCCGACCTCCACACTTGATGCACCTGGGCTTCTCACTGTTGGGAGCACCTTCAGATGAGAGGCTGTTGCGACGTCCGCCACGCTTGGGTTGATAACGGTAGGTCGGATACTGTTGCTGATGGCGTAGCTTCTCTTCTTCGGCTAACGCTTTCCACTTGTTCTTGACCTCCGGTGATTGGTTCTGCCACTGCTCGCCGATGATCTTCGAGATTTCAGGATTTGCTAGGCCGGGATGCTGCGCGACTACGCCTGCCTGGTGTTGCTGACGGTAAAGGATGAACGCTACTCGAACTCAGTATTAGGATGCATACGGGAGATACAACGAGTTACTGACCGTTTCTGGGCCTGGGTATCTTTGGATCTGGCTGACAGATGCAGACGTGTATCCCACTATCGCTGCTGTCCTGCCTAACGTGAGCTGAGGTTGGTTCGGTGCTTTGAACCTCTTTGTCTTCTTCGTCCACAACTCCACGCTTGCTCGTTTTGAGGGGGGAAGCCTCAGGAGTCAGTGGTGTCTTGGAGCCTGCGCGAGACCGACTGGAAGAACGCCGTTGCGAGCGAGACGACACTGAGGATGCTGTCCGTCTTCTGGGACTAGCAGCAATATCACCGCCTTCTGTGTTCTCCTGAGCTTGAGACTTGTTCAAGACACTTGGATCACTCTGAGGCATGGTTCGCTGCCACAACTGTCGTGTGAAGATGATCCGACCAGGCTCATCGGGGTTCTGCGTTTGTATGCTAGTAGATGCTGGAGTCCATTGAGCTTGGGTAGTCGACTGCAATGGATGCTGGTGGGTGGTAGACATTGAAAAGGTGCATGCGCGTCTCGTCCATCTGACGTTCGTGATCGACAATGGAAGCCAAGTTCACCAATGGAAATGCGGACAGAATCAAGTATTCTCATTATTCCAAAGGTTCGAAGTCTTTGTGGAATGAGTCCTTTGTTCTCTGACGCAACAATCGGATCGCTGCGCCAGGCAGACAGTCATATCGATACCAACAAAGAACAAAGAAAGCCGGCACCGAATGCAGCCAAGCGGCTTTGAGGCGAACACCCCTTGCATGTCACCCGTTCAAGGAATGAGTTTTAAGGCGCCATTTCTCTGCGACAATGCGTACACACTTTGATTCTCCGTGGATGACACCGCCTTTCCGTTTTCCTTCGGACATTACCTGAGGCCCCGCGCCGTCTACATATTCAACAAGCTGACTTGCCGTGAGATAGACCGACATTATGGATGTTACTCACGCACGTACACACCTATTGAAGCGTCTCGCTCGACCAATGAATGCATTTGGGTGTGCTTCACAGCGCCCGAGGGTCTGGCAAGCAACCTGCACGTCTTTGACGGAGTGCAGCACGATCGCCGTGCCGCGTGAACTACAGTATAACGCGATAATGAGCGTGTTGCACGACACGAGTAGAGGGTAGCAGCTATGTGTAACATTCCTCGTCCTCGTGTCTCCCCGGCGAGAATTCCAGCCCTTGAAGCACCAAGTAAATCACGACCCGACAAACACCGGATTCCAAGATGATGGTCTGCTGGCAACGTGCATGTTCCGGCTCGTGCATGTTCGTGGCACCCCAAGACTTGATATCTAGAGTGAAACATGGGTATGTCCTTGAGCAGGATTTCTCACGAGCTTTCGGCTGAGATCTCCAAGGAATTTGAGGATGCTGCTATCCGCTGCTTCAGATCGGGTGCCAGCATATAAACGCAGTAGTATCTTGCCACGCGCTCAGCGTTTGTGTTCACGGGAAGCAGCATATGTCAAGTCTCTCTGAAAGAGTGTTGTTTCGCGTCTCCCGGCAGGAGTAAGTATAGGCTGAAGTCGTAGGCGAGCATAAGACGAGGTCCTCAGTTGACAGTCATACGGGTGAGGCTTACGGACGGTGACATTGCCCGTCGTTTGAGGAACAGCTGGACCTTTTCGACGTTCGTTGTTGTTGGCTTCCTGATGTGTTATCGAGATAGCTGCAAAATGGTACAGAAAAGGCATCTGCCTGAATAGCAAGCATGATGCGTGTGCGCAAAGTGGTACCTGAGAAAACCCAGTGCGTCATCACATTCGGTAACGTCGTGTCGCAGTGATCATAAGTTCTACGTAAGTCGCATTGCGGATGTGGCTCTCAGAGAGGTGCGTCAGCACAAAGCTGCAACTTCTGACTGCAACATTCCATATCTGGAATCGTCCCACATTTCGTAATGGTAACGTTGGCTTAAGACTAGTGATGGGCCGTACGGAGTGGCGTCAAGTAAAGCACATCGTAGAGACCGTGGAGCATGCGTCTCGTCAGTGATAGAACGTAGGTACACTCTTTCGCGATCAGGTGCCATGGGTTGCCAGCAAAGAAGCAGCTGTCGCATCTCGCAGGTCACGAGATGGATCAGACGTACCCTTAACTCACAGTGTGGTCAGAACAGTGCAAATAGGTGCTCCTTTCTGTCTTCTCAGCCTGTACATTTCGGTCAGAAATTGGTATTGTACATCGGCCATAAGCATGCGCCGTCGCCGTCCCTCCTTTGCCAGCTCGCAGCTCTAGTGCACACTCTCATGAGTCCTCCGGAATGTAGTTCTGCTGCTCAAACAAGTATCCCTTCACCTTCGAGTGCTTCAACTGTTTGAGGTATCGCTCTGGTGCCGATGTCAGTGCTTGTCACGTGTGAACATCATGAAGTCGTGATATACCTCGTAGATGTCCGCACTTCTCCAAGTGGTTCACGCCTTCCTTGTAGTAGCACTTGCCCATCTCTTCCCGTATCAGGCGCGCCATCATGCTCTGCACCCACTGCTCCCTGATAATCGCATCCTGCGCGGCCTTCAGCGCCTTGTTGTCATCGTAGTCGACGCCGTCGAATGTAGGAGGGACTGTAGGCTTGGAGGCTTTGAACGACTCGGATTCGGCTGTGGGCATGTCTGAAGTGGCCGAGCAGCGGCCGTGGACAAGGCGGACTCGGGGATTTCTTGATGTGTGATATCGGCTGGAGTATTGCGACAACCGGTGCGGCGGGCTAAGCAGTAATGGTGGTGGTGGTGGTGGTGTCGTCTGCTCAATCAATGCTGTTCAAGCTTCCATTGGAGTTCAAGTTGGCGGGATCGGCAACGCCGTTCCGGGTCTTGCCGCAAGACTGCTAAGTTAGTGTCCCTCTGGCTCTCCCTCTTGCTTCTTCGCCAACTGAATCTTTTCGTGCTCTTCATGCGTTTGCTTTCAGCTTTCTCCTTTTCCTTTTCCTGCTCCTCGTGCTCTTCGGCTTTCTGACTCCAGTAGTCTTTGCCGCCATGGCCGGGCAAGCCGTAGCTCACTTTCCACTGCCATTCGTCGAACCGCACCTGTTGGCTGTCGTCTATTTGCCGGAGAAGAACTTCGCGGCGTTGCTGGCAAGTGAGGCAGAGCTGGTCCAGACGCAGGCTTCGGTATGGATGGGCATATATCTTGCAGGCGCTTGACCATTCGGACATTGGCTCGATCGACGCGTGTTGGCACTCCACGAGCGGCTTCGGACAAAAGGTGCTATGCCCGCAAGTTGCATATATGATACGCTGATGGCAGCACATTCTACAGGCACGAATGTATTGTGTGTATGAGTATTACAAGCTATTGTGATAATCTGGACTGCCAACCCCGACCACATATCACTCCAGGCGCCTTTTCTTCATATTACAATCGGGAGACCTGTCTTTGTCTGTCTTGGAATGCACAGCTTTGTCGAAGTAAAGAATATGCATACGACCAGTACAGTGATATCGGCATGCTTCACAGCGCAAAATCGTCGGAGCCTTCAGTTTCGCTTGACATTACTGAGCGAATGTGAGAGGCCACGGGAGCATTACTGACAGTCATTGTGCCATACTTAGTCTGAAAACAGGCTGAAATGTGGTGATCAGAAGTACCTCGGTTGCAAATTCTTTGTATGGAACATTAGGGCGGACTTATTCAATCTCAAGCTGAGGTGCCACACTGTCACAGCTGTAGGATATTTCCCGAAGCTGTTATCTAACGTTAAGGGATGTATTTAGGTTTCGCTTGTCGGGCGTGTCCGCAACGGCGCCGCTTCTACCTGGCCATATATATTTGTAGAACACCCTGCTCCTTCGACTATTCCATAACACCATCGAAAACCCCATCGTCAATCGCGAGCATTCGATTCTCGCTCAAAGACTGGATCGTCGACTATCCAAGTAGCGCTGATCAACTCGCGCGGTAAGCTGCATCCTGCCACCAGTATGGTATGGAAAGCTATTTGAGCTCCGAACTGGGTAATTATCACTGGACAGCGGCGTCGTTCACTCCCAGGATCGTTAAAATCATGCGGCATGGTTGATCAGTCCTCTTCCGAAGGGGATGTATCCTTAACCGATTCGATCGTATCGACCCCAGCAACATCACCGGCATGTAGTGAGCAACAGCACACCGTTCTTGGCTTGTCAGGCGGTGCTTATGAGGCATACACCAAACTTTCAAATTTCGTCGCTCTTGGTTGTCTGGTGCGCGAAGCTGGCCCGAGCGATGCATGCGGAAACCCTCGATGGACTGAAGTCGGGCCTTCGACCGCAGCAGGACTGGATCTTGCGGTCGGCATTGCAGAAGATGTTAAAAACTTGCTCTTGCATGGCTGGATTCGTTCACAGTCATTGTATTGTAGCACAGATGGTCAGCAATGGCTTGTGCTTCGAATTCTCGTGCTCTTCACAGACGTAGCGAGGACCAAGATTGATCGCAACAACAATTATCTGACTAAAGCTTTGACAAGAGTGGTCTCCGAGCTCGACGTCTCATCGGAGACGTGGCACGGACGTTACCACCCCGACCAGGAACGAAGATTCGATCCATTTGCCACTCGGGATGAAGACAATCCAAGTCTCTTCTACTTGTTCAACACTCTCCCGTCGCCAGATCCTAGCGCGATTAACGTTATTGATAGATACAAACGCGAGGCGCTCGAGGATCTCTTAGACTGCAGCACGAACGTGCCTGGACTCAGAACGAACTTATACAATTATCAACGCCGTTCCGCAGGTGCGATGCTAGAGAGGGAATCTTGCTCGAGGAAAGAGCTGGACCCTAGGTTAGAGCAACGCATGGCCGCGGATGGCAGCTGGTTCTATTACAATCCCCGCAAGCTCGAATTTCGCAGAGACCCCGAATACTCTCACTCATGTCATGGAGGCGTACTCGCGGAGACGATGGGTTTTGGCAAAACAGTGATATGCCTAGCATTAATCTTGTCTACGCGCGGCCATTTTCCCCAAGTGCCAGTGCAGTACGCATTGTCGCCGATTCGTCCGAAGGTGGCGAGCTTGACCGAAACTGCTATAGCTGCCATCAACAGAAGATCTGTTCCGTGGAGAGTTGAGTTTGAGAGGGTTCGACACCACACAGGGATTGATATGAGCAGCTGCATCTCGAAACTGCAGGCTAGTCCCCCAATCTACGAAGTACCTCTACAGCCGCTCCGATTGTAAGCACTTATCATGCGTTTGTATCCACAGTGCTAATGATCGACTTTGCATAGCAACCGTACAACAAGACTACCTCCTCCGCGGCGTTTGACACTGGCCGCAACAACAATCGTCGTGGTCCCCCAGAATCTCTTCAGGCAATGGCAAACTGAAATTAAAAAGCATATCGAAGATAGTGCATTGAATGTCCTTTCGATGGACGATCGCAAGGAGCCGCTTCCATCAGCCGACATCTTGCGCGAATACGATGTTGTTTTGTTCACCAGGGCCAGGTTCGACATGGAAATTAAAGATGGTGCAGACATCGACGGCAGTCGAATGATAAAGCGCTCAGAGCTAAGCTGTCGCTGTCCTTATAAGGGTTCAACTCGAGAAAGAGATTGCCGCTGCCTGCGCGACGAAATGCTTTACGATTCGCCACTGAAGCATTTGCACTTCCAGAGATTGGTAAGATTGCCAGCATCACTTTTTGTGGCTGACAACCCAAAACGTACTAATAAGGAACTATGCAGATCGTAGATGAGGGACACTTCTTCTCCCAGAACATGACGAATACTGCTGTGGTGGCTACCAAACTTGTGACCGCCGATGCTAAGTGGAGCGTAAGTGGGACGCCTGCAAAGGACCTGCTTGGCGTTGAGGCCGATGTTGCCAGCTCGACAAAGGCTGGCGACACCCTTGAACAGAGACGCAACTTTACGGCGAAAGACGACAGTACTGGAGCCATAGACAGCCTCGGCTCAACGATAAGCAATTACCTGAATGTCTCGCCGTGGACTGCTGCACCGGGTATATGGAAAGAGCTCATCTATCGACATGAAGGTCGAAAGCACACCTTTTCTGGGTTCAGCGCCTGTCTACGCAGGACACTGACCGGCATTGTGCTTAAGACCCGGCCAGAAGATGTGGAGCGCGATATTGAATTGCCTCCACTAACCCATAACATTAAACGACTTGAACCATGTTTCTTCGACAAGCTTACAGCTAATCTCTTCACACTCATCCTAACAGCGAATGCTGTGACTTCGGAGCGGACGGATGAAGACTACCTCTTCCACAAAAAAAGCGCAAAAGCACGTTATCAGCTTATTGCTAATCTACGGCAGAGTTCCTTCACATGGACGGGCTTCACTGAAGCAGATGTCCGTGCTAGCATTGACAACAGCACTGGATATTTAAATAAGCAAAACACGGGCTGTACTGAAGCTGATCGGAGGCTACTGCGCGAGACATTGGCGTGTACAGACCAAGTACTGGCATCAGCTGGATGGAAAGCTCTCAGCAGGACTCATGAACTAGGCATCTTGGTGGAAGATTGGCCTGGCGACAGCGCCGAGCACTGGTCCTTCGACCCATCTTCGTCACCAATGCTAGTCGGAATCTCTCAGTTGCTGCAGGCTCAATCTTTCGTGAATGACCGCACGAATGAAGAAGATCCGGGTGAAGGTCTCTCTGGCGAGGGTCTGAGGGCCTTGGTTGCGCTCAAATCACAGCCGAAGGACGAGAGCGGTATCAATGCTGTTCAGGACAGGGAGAAGTCAGCTGTGCTCACTAAAGCAGGGCTTCCTCAAGCAAGTCTTGATGGTGAGCCTCTCCTACGCCGCCGGGACAGCGGCTCAAGCAAGGCCGCATTCCCAAAGAAAGGACGAAAAGCAAGATCACCCCTCGGGTCGGCCAACATGCAGGGCACGTGCAGCGATACTGTACGTGCCACTATTAAGCACACTGATGACCAAGGTATGCCTCAAGGTTCAGAAAGTACCACGCGACTCGCGGCCGACTCAATTTACAAAAAGGCTCGAATCGTAGGGACTTCTTCTGCCAAGATGTCTTATCTGATCAGCGAGATCTTGAAGTACTACAAGGACGAAAAGATCCTGGTCTTCTATTCTGGGGAGAACTCAGCGTTCTACATCGCGCAAGTCCTCGATCTGCTGAACATACAACACGAAATTTATGCGAAGTCGCTGCCAAGTCGGCTGAAGTCCGAGTACATTGTCGCGTTCGATCAAGGCTCGGACATTAGAGTCCTACTTATGGACGTCAACCAAGCAGCCTTCGGACTCAATCTTTCATCGGCTTCACGCGTGTATTTCGTGAACCCAGTTTGCCGACCAAACGTTGAGGCTCAGGCGATAAAGAGAGCGCATCGGATTGGTCAGACGAGGAGCGTGGTGGTGGAAACACTTGTATTGAAAGGCTCAATCGAGGAGCAGATGTTGGATCGGTCCCGACGCATGACTGCTGATGAGCACCGAGAGGCAAAACTCCTTGAGGACGACAAAGGAATCCGAGAGATCATTCAGTCTGCTCGTATCATTCCGGTTGACAAGCTAGACGGGACGCAAATGGCACCAATCGAGACACCGCAACAGCTCTGGGGTGGCGCCAAGCGTGTGCAACCGAATCGTCAGCCAAAGAGAAAGCGCAGCGAAGGCTCTGGAGGGAGGCCACACCAAGTGGCCGTTAAGCGAAGACGGACTTCCCCGGTCAAAGGGACCACGGCAACAGCAGCAGCTTAGCGAGGTGACAGAAGGAAAAGTGGCATGCTTGTGATGATCTGCAAGGATATGCTGCTCTTCAAAGCCGTGGCGGCGGGATCTCCAGATAACATGTTCTGATAGTGTGGAATGCCGTGTGTTTGCTGTCGCCTGTTCTGCAGCTATGGCCGTGCTCTGAGTGTGTCGTTGAAGAACTGTCAGTTATAACGTGACTACACAAATGTAACTCTGTACTTGTTGAGAGCACGGAAGAACATAAGTGAAGCAGGCGTTTGAGCCGCTCCATCGAAGTCGATCTCAACGTCGATGCTGGCACGACAGAACGATCCCGACCACTACACACGCATCACATTAGCCAAGACCCCGTGCAACGTCCATCAATCCTCTTACAAAGTCCTTCTGGCAACTGCTGAGGATGGCCATAGTGCCCATTTGCTTCCTAGTGACGGGACCTAGCTGCGAGATCCACCGACGAGGACATGGGACTCCGATGCAGTGGTACATCTCGAATGAGTTGCACGAGTAGAACAGTGGCAGAGACTCGTTTCTGAGAAGCCTACATGTACGGGTTATGGCTGGTTGATTCACCTTGGCCATTTGGTCTGCAATCTCGGGCTCTCGGCCAACCTGACCAGCAATCAGTCATAGGAGTCTTAAGACAGGAGTTGATGTGTTAGGTGCTGCAAGGGTTGTGCAGGTGTTATCAGGTCCGTTCGTTTCTATCTTAAGGTCGGGCGGGTTCATACTTGCCTGAATCGGCTTGTCCTTAGCAACGGCGAAATAGCACACCTGTAGCCATAGCTCTGGGGGAAGGTCGAGCAGCCGAAATGGTGCACGCAGAAGGATTTGGTAGTCTGATACGAACACATCTTCGAAGCAGCTGCTCAGCGTAGTGAAGTCGTCATCCATGGTGAAGGTCGCAACCTGCAATCAATCTCTGCTTGTGTGTTTACGACACAGCGCTTGCTAATGATTCCTCCTGCAATAGTATGCTATGGGATCGGCCCGGAGCGTGGGATGTCGCTGGAAGGCTAAGTCCTGGATGTGTGAACAATCCTTTGTTGACGCCAGTGGCCGAGGATGAGATCTAGGTCATGGCTGGAGGATGGAGAGAGGCGAGCACTTGGGAAGAGCGCGGACCTTTGAGACGATACTGAACACTGTCGAGAGGAGGATATGAGGGGGGAGTCTGTGAGCAGCCAATCTTCACGTGTGGTGGTGAAGTCTTAGCGGACTGGATGAGGTGCCCGTTTGTGCCGTCAAGCGCGGCGCGACGCGAAAGTGTCGCGCTCCTGCGCTAACTAGTCCTACTACAGTATAGTTCTAGCGTCACTCTTCTACGTCCTACATGCACTGTACATCCACCTGAGGTTCTGCCAAGCAGTCGCGACGGCGATGTGGGTGGCATGTTCAGGAAGCCACGAGACACGGCAGCAGCGTCAGACACGGGCAGAGCACCCACTCCTCCAGGCTCGCCAGCCAAAACGCCCTTCAAGCTAGCCGTTCCGCCCACCGTGCCGCCACCCAAGATGGTCACCAAGACGAAGTCACCCAACCCTAAACCCGTCCCACTGCCCACGATCGGTAGACAGGGCATCACAGGGAGTGCCAAGAAGTCTGCAGCCACAGCAAAGGCTAGGCAGAGCAGCAAAGGAAATGGAAGCATCCTGAGCTTCTTCAAGAAAGACGACAGCAACAGCGCTGGCCTGTTCGTTGAAGCAAGTACCAGCCCCGACGGTGCTGCTCAAGATGCGAACAATCTTCTGCAACTCAAAAATACATGTACATTTGGCGGGTTCGATGACGTGGACGATGCTCGTTACAACGAAGTGCAAGGTGCGATCAAGAAGAGAAGAATCAGTCTGGACGACGCAGTCAATCATGGAGCTTCCCAGACACACGCAGGAAAGCATGCGCAACGGTCGCAGCGCGTGTCTCGACCAGCGGGAGAGAAAGCTGGACCATTTTTCGAAGAGTCAGACAGTGAGCAGGAAGAGGAAATGCCAGAGGCGGTCATTGGTACTGGGACAAGTAACGATGAAGAACTCGTAGCTGGTGTAATGCCACAGCAGGCGTCCCCCACTCCCAAAGAAGCTGCGGATGACGGACGGCCTGCTGTGGTAGATCCCGCATCGGCCACATCTCATAGGCCTCCTCCCTTGATCAAGGAAGAGACGAGCCTCGGTCCTGATCTTGACGCCTTTGCTGACTTTGAAGAGGGTGATTTCGATGAAGACCCATTTGAAGAGGGGGATGAGTTTCGAGAGCGTCGGTATATGGAGGAACAGGCCAGGCTGGAGGCCGAGGACGACGAGAAAGACTACGATCTGGTTCTGCCCAAGTCGGACAAGCCTGCCTCAACGGAAGATTCAGCTACATGCCCCATCTGCACCGTAAACCTAGGCGGGGTGAGTGAACGCGATGCTGGCATACACGTTAATAATTGCCTTGATGGTCAGTCTACTCCATTGCCCGTCAAGAAGCAGCTTCCCGACCCCAAAGCCCGGATCAAGACTGAAGAGTCTGGAAGCATTCGCGACTACCACCGTCCCATACGTCCCGCCAAGCCAGGACAAGCCAATCCCTTTGAATTGGGAAAGGGCACGGTCAACGGCGGCTCTGCCTTCAACAAACTCATGTCAGGCCACACCGAGGAAACTGCTTGGGCTGAGGCCGCTGCGTCTGAGAATGCAGCACGAGGCAAGCCGTCATATACGCGAACATGTCCCTTTTACAAGATTCTGCCGGGCTTGTCCATTTGTGTTGATGCTTTTCGTTATGGAGCTGTTGAGGGTTGCAAGGCATATTTCCTCAGCCATTTTCACAGTGATCACTATGTCGGCCTCACCTCGACATGGACGCACGGACCCATTTATTGCTCCAAAGTGACAGCCAATCTGGTCAAGCAGCAGTTGCGGGTCGACGCAAAATATGTCATCCCCTTGGAGTTCGAAGTACCTTTCGAAGTGCCAGGCACGAAAGGTGTCAAAGTGACCATGATATCTGCAAACCATTGTCCTGGGAGTTCTTTATATCTGTTCGAGAAAGTTGTTGGCAAGAAACAAAGTGGCGAACCTCGCCTACAGCGAATTTTGCATTGTGGCGACTTCAGAGCATGCAGAATGCACGTACAGCACCCTTTGCTCATGCCCAACGTGCGCGACAAGCTGGCAGGTACGACACGTGAGCAGAAGATCGACGTGTGTTATCTCGACACTACTTACCTCAATCCCAAGTATGCCTTCCCAAGCCAAGAAGTTGTCATCAAAGCTTGCGCAGACATGTGTGTCTGCCTCAGTAAAGATACACCAGACGAAACAGATGGTTGGGAGCAGATGAAGAGACAACGGGCTGGCGAAGGTATGGCCAAATTCGTCCAAAAGCAGTCCACCTCAGAGATCAAGGAGGAGCCTGTGGACAATTCTACTGCGGGTGATATAAAAATTGAATCCAATCCCCATGCAAGCCAGCAGATACTCTCATCTCTCACGGAGAGGAAGAACCGCGGCAGACTACTTGTCATCGTTGGCACATACAGTATCGGCAAAGAGCGAATAGCCTTGGGCATAGCTAAAGCCTTGAAGTCAAAGATCTACGCACCGTCATCGAAACAACGCATCGTGGCTGCGCTTGAAGATCCGGAGCTCAACGTCCGCATGACGAACGATCCCAAAGAAGCACAAGTACACCTGACGCCACTATTCGAGATCCGAGCAGAGACTCTGGATGACTATCTCAAAGACTTCTTCCCGCACTTTACACGCGCTGTTGGCTTCCGTCCAAGTGGCTGGAACTATCGGCCACCCAATAGTAGATTCACTGACAGTCCACCCGTGCAGTCTGTGTTGCACTCCGACAACTGGAAGAGTTCGTACAGCATGAAGGATCTCGTGCCACAGCGCGGAAGCTCCAGTCGGGCAAGCTGTTTTGGTGTGCCCTATAGCGAGCACTCTAGCTTCCGGGAGTTGACCATGTTTTGCTGTGCATTGCGCATAGATAAGATCATTCCTACGGTCAATGTCGGAAGCGCGAAGAGTCGCGAAAGGATGAAGGCCTGGTGCGATCGCTGGGCAGCCGAAAGGAAGAAGAACGGACTGTACAGACTCCCAGCTGATGGCAGTTGGTAGAGCACATGTCCCAAGCGACTGCGAACCTCGAGTTTATGTACACGGTATGCTGATTTGGACATATCTGCATAAACCGTAGTTCATCGCGTACGCCAGCTTACTGCACAGGTAGCGTATCGACCAACCAAACACCATATCCGAAGTGCCATGAGGTCTCACTAGTGAGGGCTGAAGCGGATGCACGAATTCCTCCATGTCAATGCACTGCCAGTGCCCATCAACATTTGCGATAGAGCGAGCAAGTTCGAGCGGTCCACCATCAACACGATCCATGTAACGTCCGACCTGAGAGTCTAGGAGAACACGGCGTCCAAGTTCACCAGGAACACAAGCCATGCGCTGACAAATGTCACGATAACACGAGCACAATCGCCACTATTGACCACGAGACTCATCGGTGCTCACTGCGGCCTCTCTCAGTGTGCTGGATGTAGCATTGTTTATTATCTATCGTGATGGGAAGGCCATGTGTAAGTCAGTATGTATGGCGTGACAGCCTCGGGTCCATGGAGGACTCTCTAGTTCCGATCAATGACTGTGCTGACACTCAAGTCTGGCGGTTTACCTTATGACCTCAAAAGTGTTATGTGCACAACCTCTCTATGACTGCCATCATCGCATTCAGCGACACAACTACTTTGAAATACTGCGATTAATCCCGAACAGTACTCGTTCATGTCGTTCCTCGAAACTGGGATAGATATTATTGGCCTCGTAAACTCGGCCGAATAAGCTTTATTTTGAGCGGGTTCAATGTGTGACGCTGGTCTGCTCGCTATGCCCTAGATGGATCACCGCCAGCCGCCACGCCAGATCCTCAGATCCTTTCCGGATCACGGCAGGTGAGTCATTGTGAATGCATCAAATCACCAGATAACGTGGACCTTATAATGCCCGTCCGCCATTGTGAGCCATTGCCTATCATCCTCTTTTTCTTACATCTTCTTCAACATTGTATTCGCCTTTGGTCTCGGCGCAGGAGACCAGTAAGAGCACATCGAACCATGGCAGCAGCAGCATGTTCCAGCAGCGCCGCATGCCGCGAACACAGCGCCCTCATCCTTGTTGGTAGACGAGCAACAGCTGTCTGTTAACTGGAGTGCAATCTTCGAACAACAATTGCCTCTCGATCTGTCTTTTCTACAGGATACCTCTACTACTTGCAACAACGATGACCACTACGATGCAGCAACAATGCAAGCATTGCAAGATATCATGCATCCCCATCACCACCAGAACAGCAACAACTTCGTTGATGTGACTGCTACTGCAGCCGACGCTTCTCCATCGCTCATGACGCTGGCCATCACCACCAATCACGGCAGACTTGAAACACTTTCAACGACCCCTATCTCTTCGGCTGCGGTTCCTGCAGTGACTTCTGCATCCTTCTCCACACCAGAGGCCACCTCAGCTGGACAGCGTCACACGACCTCACCGTCCTCTACGCCATCTTCTGGGGACAGCGTTTCACTTGGAAGTAAGATCCACAAGCGACAGCGTAACACTGAGGCCGCACGCAGGTACCGACAGCGCAAACTCGATAGGGTCTTGGAGCTCGAGGAAGCCTTGCAGGCAATGACGAACGAGCGAGATGATCTCAGATTGAAGGTGGCGAAGGCTGAAGCCGAAGCCGGTATTTTGCGTAGTATGGTCAAGAAGCCTTGATCAATTTGCACGGATGCAGTGCTCAGCCGTGGGGTCTGTATTTGTTAGCTTGCGTACGGAGTTCTTCTCCCACTTCACCTTCTTTTCGCCTGCAGACAAGGAGCCATGAAAAACTTTGCAACTGTGCATTAGAGGTCACCTCCGCGCAAATATCTACATTAGTGGGCTCGTCATGACTATGGAAGGCTTATCGTCCATGGTGAGAGTCCCGGGGGCGAAAAGTTCACAGGCGATCTCGCTGGGCTGAGAGAATGCTACGTACTCAGCTGCACGTAATTACCTTGATATTGGTTAGCAAATCGGGCCGCCAAGGATACCTAGATCTATCCGCTTACCTGGAAACTGTCCTTGCCTGGCGCCGATGCGACCTATCCACCATTCGTTTGTGTTATCCGTTCGCGAAACGATCTCTATGGTATCGCCGGTTGTGAATGACAGGTCACCTTCTGCCTGTGCTTCATAGTCGTATAGAGCCGTGCAATGTTCCACAGCGGGATTCTGACTTAGCCTGCTAGGCTTGGGTTTAGGTGGTGGAGGTGCAGCTTTTGCCTTGGCTGCCGATGTCCAACTGCTGCCAGTGCTGTTGGCTCTCCCCAAATCGGACTCACCACCCACCGAATATGCAGGTGGCGCCGCGTCGTAAGAATCATGGGTCAACCTTCTGCTTGCTGAGACGGTTCCGGCATCTGATGAGCCTGCCTTTCCACTCTCAATGGCGAGTTTGTTGCCATATTTGAGTGCTGGCTTGGGTCGTGGTCCACCAGTTGTCTTGAACTTGACTATTGCAAGTGCTTCTGCTTGCTCCTTGATATCCCCACGTTTTGCCTCAAAGGCGTCTTCAATACCCAGAGTCAAATCGAAGTAGCCAATGTCAATGCTTTGCATCTTCTCGTGCAAGGTGTAAAAGACATTCAGCTGCATGTAATAGAAGCTTTGGAACAGTGGCAAGATGAATTCCCGTTCCAACCTGAAGAGTTGTGGCAAGTCCTCCTTGAGCAGGCTGTTGAAGTATTCGTATTCCTGGGTGGCCATCTCCACGTCGTTCTCCGCTTTGTACAGCGCCTTCTCGTCCTTGAGCGACTTGTCCTTTTTGTCTTGCAGTTTCTTGAGTGTGTTCTTATGCCTGTCGTAGTCAAGCTGTTTGTTGTCGCGCTTTTTGGTCGTCTTCCGAACTGCCTTGATCACCTCCATGAGCTCATCAGCTGGCTTCACCACACGGCTTTCGATCATCTCCAGCTCAGGTTGCAAACTCGCTTTGAGCTCCTGCACAATGTTCTCATATTCCTCGCAAGCCCGAATGCCCTCTGGATTGCCATCTATCACATACGAGTCTGGGTCACTGGCTCTGCCAGATATGGGTTGGTAGATCTCGGCGCAGGCTTTGGAAAACTCGATCTGGTGATCCAGCATGCCGTTGATCGCGTCGAAGTACTTTTTGCTCTCATCGTGCAACTTCTTGGTTTCTTTCTCGAGATCGGCAAAGCGGCGTTCGGCATCGATGTATATGGCGTCCTTGGTAATATCACCCATGTTGAACTTCTGCTTGAACATCTGGGGCGCCTTGATTGGAGTCAGCAACTATCGGACATCTCATACAGATATGCCATGGACCCACCCTCGTGGCGCCCTTGGTGAAGCCTTTCCAGCTCATGGGTGCGGTTGTACAGGATGTGGTCCTCGCTGCCGGTGCACATATGTTGTATACAGCAAGTATGGCTGTGCAGAGGCAGATGCGACTGCCAGGCAGAAGTGGAGCTAATGTTTGTGCCCAGCACGGGGTTGAGCGGCAACAAAAGACTTCAGCTCGTGATCCTCTGCTGGTCAGCGGACTTGTACAGATTGGCAGCGGCTCGGCGGGATGTTCTTATTATGATGCTCTATTGCTATTGCCGTGTAAAGTGGAGAATAGGAACAACACAATACAATGCGCTTGCGACTGTGCTGTTCCAGCCGCTCTACAACATCGTCGTTCCGGCTTCCGTCATGAACATGTGCGCCGGAAAGAGACTGACAGGATGCCGAGCGCGACGTCATTCCATGGCTTAGCCTTGGCGTTCTTCGTATGACCTCGTCTTCTGGTAGCGGTACAGTACTCATGACGCAGCCGACATCGGTCTGAGTTCTAAGCTGCTTGTAGCACTATCTGCTCTGTATCATCGCGGTTTCGAATAAAGCTCGCTGCACCCTCCAGTCACGTGATATGCCCGAGTTTTCGCCGGGAACTAGCGCGGATACAGCATTTTGCTGCATGTAATCTCTCGCCATCTCCGTCTCTTTTACCACAAACATCAACCATCGCGATGTCGAACATTGCTCCATCTGCCGCCCGACAGGCATTGCGACAATGCACTCGCCGCATGTCGACGTCGACGTCTCCCTTCGCCAACCAGCTCCCGCGAGCATGCATCACTGCGAGAAGTAGGCGAAACTATGTATCGGAATCGAGTCCGAAGAACGCCACTGTAAACATGGAGAGCACTATACGCCAGGATCAGAAGGACTTCATCGCACAGACAGGCAGTAGACCAAAAGATGTGAACATTCCCGGCACTGGCGTTTCCGGCGATGTGGCCTTGAGCCCACAAGCAGGAATACTGAAGCAAGCCACTGTCATGGACCAGGGAACTCGACCTATATACTTGGATGCACAAGCAACAACGCCGACTGATCCACGGGTATTGGATGCTATGTTGCCATACTTTACAGGTCTCTATGGCAATCCTCACTCGAGAACGCATGCATATGGTTGGGAGACCGACAAAGCGGTCGAAGAGGCGCGAGCACACATCGCAAGTCTCATTGGTGCTGACCCGAAGGAGATCATCTTCACGAGCGGTGCCACTGAGAGCAACAATATGAGCGTAAAGGGCGTTGCAAGATTCTTTAAGAAGGGTGGCAAGAAGAACCACATCATCACCTGTCAGACTGAGCACAAGTGCGTTCTGGACAGCTGCCGGCATCTCCAAGATGAAGGGTTCGAGGTCACATATCTCCCTGTTCAATCGAACGGTCTGGTTGACATGCAGCAATTGGAGAAAGCTATGCGGCCAGAGACGTGCCTGGTCTCTATAATGACTGTCAATAACGAAATTGGTGTGGTGCAGCCTATCGAGGAGATCGGAAAGCTGTGCCGAAGCAAGAAGATATACTTCCACACGGATGCAGCTCAAGCTGTGGGCAAGATACCCCTTGATGTTAACAAGATGCACGTCGATCTCATGTCCATCTCTGGACACAAGATATATGGGCCCAAAGGTATTGGAGCTTGCTATGTACGACGACGACCGCGCGTGAGACTTGATCCTATAATTTCAGGCGGAGGCCAGGAGAGAGGCTTGCGTTCTGGAACCCTAGCGCCACCGCTCATCATTGGGATGGGTGAAGCTGCGCGGATATGCAAAGAAGAAATGGAGGTAAGCATCCATACTCCCAACCTCTCTCACCACCCCACATGATTATACGCTTCAAACATGCATGGCTTTCTGAGTGGCGCCTTGACCGGCGCACCTGTTTGCTGAGACACAGCAAGTTCTATGATTGTACCCCAAGCTATCTGGTTGTTATGCACTATCGCGTGGTCGTTCACGTACTAACCTGGCTGCAGTATGACACAAAGCGTATTTCGTCTTTGTCGAGGCGACTTACCGATGGCCTTCTCGCTATGGAGCATACTTCACTTAATGGCGACCCTGAGCGACATTACCCCGGTTGTGTCAACGTCTCCTTTGCCTATGTTGAGGGCGAGTCGCTACTCATGGCTCTCAAGGATATCGCTCTCAGCTCTGGATCAGCTTGCACATCGGCCTCCCTGGAGCCATCCTATGTGTTAAGGGCGCTCGGCAACTCGGACGAATCCGCACACAGCTCTATTCGATTTGGTATAGGACGATTCACGACTGACGATGAGATCAATTATGTCCTTGACGCAGTAAAGAATCGCGTCACATTCTTGCGCGAGCTCAGTCCCCTGTGGGAGCTTGTACAAGAGGGCGTCGATCTCAACACTATCGAATGGTCTCAGCACTAGAGTTCAGAACAGCAGGGAACACGGCGCAATCATGCGGCGCTTACAGTACGGTCACGACACAGCACGACTTTGGGAATTGGAGCGAATTGTATAGTGTCTTCATGTAACATATTGACGCAGTCTCCATGGCCGAACCAGGTTTGCATGTTGCTACTGTTGTGATACGTCGTGATCTCTTCTTCACGCTTCGCGATTGTAAACACGGTATGAACCACAGTCACGTGGCAAGATAGCCAAACGATCACATGGCAATTGGTCTTGTGTACGGTGCAGGAGGCCAACAAACAATGTATCATACAGTGATCGCTACCATGTTGAAAAACAACAGACCATCTTCGACACCATGTCGGCAGTTCAACAGGGAGAGACAACGCGACAGCAGCCTCCCAAAGATAACAAGCTTGTAATTGTTCAAGGTAAGGTCCTCGAGACAATCAGAGGCGTCGACCGTCCCCAAGGATAGCTCAAGCTGTTCCTATGATGAGACATAGCCGGGAAAGCCAGTTCCATGACATTGCTCGAACGATTGGTTCGGTAGATCGAGCTCTCGCATAGCCGCAAAGCTTACTTGCACGGTTGAAGATCTTGACAACGTACAGTAGCTGGGTGGTCCGTGTGCCTGGACCTTTCCACATTTTCGGTCACCAAAGGTACTCTCGCACGCGAGAAGCGCGTCGTCCCGCGTGGTCCATACCAACAAAGCTAGTAGTAGCAGATGGAATGATCCAGCCACTTGGTACACTTGGTGCGATCCTGGTACTAGATGCTGGTCTCCCGAACACATAGCCGACAATGCCTGAGTAGTACGTACAGTAGGTGTCTACTTCGTGGTTCATGGCTGTCTCTGCAGTCCTAGCTGTAGCATCGCAGAATGGTAGTATCCCCTACGTAGTCGTTGTTCGCAAAACGCCTAGACTCTCGAAAGCGGCGGAGAGAGTTTTTGATCGGCTCGGGTGGCTGGCTGGCGTAGCTGGCAAGAACCATAATGAACGAATGGCAACGGGCGAGCTCGTGCAAAACACCGAAACAGTCTCGCAGTAAGAAGTGGCAAGGGTCCACTCGGCTCCCACGTGGGGAAGACGCCGAGAAGTTGTACTGTAGCAGGGTACTGTAGCACAGTGGTAGCGCCCACTTGGTCCGCGGATGACGATGATTTGATGATGAATGTTTGTTTCTTGTTATGATGAACATAGATCTGGCGTTTCTTGCTCTGATGCACATGGATCTGGCTAATGCTGGAGACACCACGGGCGTCAGTACCGTACATAACAATAATAAAGCAAGCAAGTAAGTACGTACGTAACGTAACGGATGTACATCCAGAGCTAACAAGCACTTGCTTGGCGGGGCGGCAGGCGCAGAATGAAGCTGCAAGTGCAGCCTCCACCCTCCCACCATCGCACCTGCACTTCGGCGGAACAAGCGTCGAAAGTCAAGGCCATGCCTCCTCCGTGGCGGTCCACCTTCTCAGCTGGCTTCTCAGCTCGACCTCGACCTAACCGGCCTTTCCTCGCGTGTCTCGCTCTCTGCCTCGCCCTCTCTGCCTCGCTCTCTCTCTTTTTCTTGCTTGTTCCTGTCTGCAGACACTTCCATCTCTCCTCTCACACCACTTCACACTCACACGCACACGCACACCGCTACCCCTCCCCCCTCATACGCCATTTCCCGCCGCTGAGATGCCATCAGCGCCACGACTCGCGAGATACAACACACTACTGCAGCAAGGAACACCCGTAATAAGCGAATCTCGCCTGTGAGCCAAGCCCGCTGGGGAGAGGCGATGACGCCGCTTGTCATTGAATCCTGGATATGGTGGTCCTGCGTCTTCCTGATCGCAGTCAGTCGCTTGTGCGCCACTCTCCTCCCTGGGACAGCCTGGGTGCAGCTGGCTGACCTGCTCTTTCTTCATTAGCATATCCCGCTGGATGACTCTAGGCACCGCGCAAGCATCCAGTAAGGTACCATGGCCCAGCTATCAGCTGGACGATTACCTGATGATGGTCGCTCTGTGTTTCTACACTACTCTCGTCGTACGTCTCTGCCGCTGGAACACGCAGATGCTGTTCTGACGCGCCTGAGCTAGGTCACTATTAACATTGTCAATGACCACGGATCCAATCTACTCCCACCTGGCTTCGATGTCCACTCGCTCACTCCAGCGGACAAGGTTGAACGAGCCTTCGGCAGTAAGCTGATTCTTGTGGTCGAACAGTCGCAATGCGCAACCATATGGAGCGCCAAGCTGTGTCTCATCATCCTCTACCATCGACTCACTCAACTCCGATGGGAGAATATAGGCATCAAAGTCCTGGCCGGATACGTGATCATCTCCTTCGTCGTCATGGAGATTCTGTACTTTGGCGTATGGTGCCAGCCGGTATGTACTTCCTGTACCTTGCACATGTCACTTTCCCTGCCCACGCGCAGAGGAGACAATGAAAATATGATCAGGATTGTACTGGCCTGGTCCCTCTTTGCTGACTTTGCCATAGTTCCATAACTACTGGGCAGTGCCCGTTTACAATAGACAGTGCAACGCTGCAACCAACCATCTCATCACGAACACCACGTTTAACCTCACTTCGGACTGTATAATGCTGGCCATCGGTTTACCCATGTTTCTGAGGATGAAGTTGCCTTGGCGTAAGAAAGTTCCAGTAGTAGGCGTCTTCTCCCTGGGCATCTTCGTTATTCTGGCTGCCATCCTCAACAAGATCTACTCTTTCACGCAGCCTTTCGGCAATTTATGGTCGTTCTGGTACGTCCGCGAGAGCTCCACTGCTCTCCTTGTTGCGAATCTGCCATTTGTTTGGAAAGTGTTCGCTACAGTGACAGGCATCAAATCCATGGCCGGCGGCACACACAAGGGCACTGCTGAGCTAGACACCGCCAACTACGATCAACGACAGAACAGCGTGCTCAGTCTTTCTGCATTTCTGAATGAGTGGCCACCTCAGACCGACTGTCGTTCCAGGCCCCCACCAACTAACGACCCGGACAAGGCCATGACACTGGACGAGATGTTGAGAGGTGAGAAGCAAGATCGGCAAGAATCGCAAGACCGCGCATCCGGAACCGCAAGACTCGACAATAGAGCTGTCCTCAACGACGGCAGACCTCTCGAGACCTGCAGACGCGATTCCGATCCCGAGAAGCAGCGAAGCATAACGCCCGCCTCGACACTACCACCGTCCATGCAGAGTAGTTGGTCGGCAGGGTCTTTCGTCTAGGATGTATCAATTGCAGAAGAGATGCGCAGGACGAATTGTAGTTTAACGAACTGAAACACATTTACGAGTCACGGATGGAATGGCGCTTGGAGGGTTTGGATTTTATGGGCTGGAAATATATCTAGAGAAAGAGGTAGAGCTGCTTTAGTCGCGAAGATACCCAGGAACTTTGTTTTTTTGGAAGACGGACGATTTTGGGCGTTGTGTATATATAGAACAGTAGCTTCACGAACTTGGGCTGGACGGCGCAAGGCGCGTACAGTATAGAACAAGGGCGGCAGATGAATGTATAGAGTTACGACCTTGACAAAGTCACACTTGCAGGACCTGTGCTATTCAGATACGATATGGAATGCCTACCATAAGAAGCGTTCATACTCAAGCCACATCGCAACGGATCCGCTAGAAACATTGATCATGCTGCATGAAGAAAACCGGGGGAATGCGGGATAGCTGAAGCGCTTGCAGGAGCTTACTCATACAATAGTCATACAGAAAAGCGGGCCCTGCCGGAATGGGAGGTCTATCACATTCATCCGACCATTGCTGATGACCTCTCTCTCTCTCTTGTAACCTCTCCAACTCTCGGTCCCGCTCGCTTTCCCTTCGTCTCTGGTGCAATCGTGACCACAGAGCCCCGTGCCAGATTGAGAGACTGTCATCGAAGACGTGCAACAACCGCCAAGGCCTCTTTCTACCTTTGCAGAAGGAAGTGCTCATAATGCGGGTCTCGGTTTCGTAGCCGTAGCCCCCCCCCCCGGCCAAATCGTCTTCCAGAGATGCGTGAGTGTCATACTGAGTCGTGGCAGGAGCTCTTCCGGCATTCTTTCCTTCACTTCCTCTCCCTTGTCAGACCGGGTGATTGGTTCAGCAGGACAGAATCTTTGTCTAAGGCTGTGCTCAACTAGCCGGCGACTGCTGTGGGGTAACCTGACTGCCGGTCATTACGAGATGTACTCTGATGCTCTTTCTCTCAGCTGGCCTGCGCTCCTAGGAGCGTCCCAGAACAATGACATGGCTTCTTGGACGTCATCACCACTAATCACATTGCCCGAGCTGCCACGTGCGCGAGCAAGAATGCTAGCTGGCGCCAGTAGCTGCAGAGCATAACGCAGCGAAACCGCTTCACCACGTTTGGTCAGCTCTTCCAATGCTTCAGGACTCAAAGTGGCAGAGACCTTGAGCGCTTGTGGGTTGTCCGCCAGTGAGGGCGCAGTGGCAGTCGCAAACTCAAGCTTCGCACGAGTCTGAATGATGGTTCGTATCTCATCTGCTGTGTACGGATGAGTTGGAATGATGAGCAGGCGTGCAAGCAGATCTGGAGGGAGACCGTGGCTGGAGATGAGGCCAGGATCGTTTGCCAACGGCGAGTCTGTCCCTCGTATTGTCGTCTGTCCTCTGTTGGATGCGAGGATCACGATGGGAGATATGCTGGACTCCAAAGCACGGTTGAGATACGTGAAGCACTCAATGTCGAGCATGTGGACCTGCCAAAAACAAATTAGCGGAGGTGTTGCGGCAATATAGAAGCCGCTGGGCATACCTCGTCAATGAAAAGCACGCCGGGAACTAGCTCAGCAATGCCCTGATCGATGTATTTGTTGACAACTTTGTTGATTTCCCCACGCAACTTTTCGGTGATTTCAGTCTTGCGCGGCTTCATCAATTGGCCCATCATGCTCATAACGTCCTGGCCTCCTTGCGGGCGCGCATTGGCCACATCGAGATCGTGCAATGTGACATCCTGGACAATGTCTTTCTTCTTGTGCACATCACCTTTCGGGACGGGTACATACTCCTCAGCTTCCAGGTCGAACTCGGTTGAAAAGGCATCCGATCGACCAACACGCTTGACAGCACCAGTATTCGCCTCAATGTAGATGACATCTCCAAGCCTCACACGCTCTTTCTGTATCGCTTCATAGATGCTCGGGTCCAGTCGCAGCTTCTTCGTCCCTTTTGAGCTTCGCAGAGTGATGAGCAGATGTGAAATAGTCCTGCCGTATGCGCCCAATGGATTCTCGCTTTCTTCTGGCGTGAGCTCGGCAACCTCGCCTTCATACACCTCTTTGCGCTCTTGCACGCGGAGCCCTATCGCCCGTCGAAAGTTTTCCATTAATGCCTCTGTCTTCTTCACCTCGGCGCTGTAAACCTCGCTCCCTGTCATGGGACAAAACGGCACCTTGGTCCCAAGCTCGTGGCTTACTGCCAATGCCAATGCCGTCTTTCCAGTACCCGGACCGCCAGCCAGCAGGACGGCCTTGCCTGCCATTTTCTTCGCGCGAATGAGGTCCACGACGACACCGCATGCCTCTCGTGCTGCTGTCTGGCCCACAAACCCCTGCGCGTTGGGATCAGCATAGCCATCTGATCTTAGGCCAAGGCCTTTGATGTGCGAATGCGCAGCCGTTCGGTTCTCCCGAGAGTTCGTCTGTTGCACTTCACTAATCTTCACTGGTTGACTGCCAGATTGTCCTGCTGCAGGCGGTTGCGCTGCAACGCCGTTGGAGGCCATTCCGTGTCGTCGAAGCAGATGGAGCGTGGTTTGGTATATTACTGTTTGCTGTTTTGTCGGGAGGATTTGTGCTTTGAAGACTGATTCTCGGTCGCGCTAGGTGTGATGCGTTGGTGATCCAGGAGTTGGACAATATCGTGTAGTGAGAATGTTGAGCAGGAACATTTCCATCTCGACATCGCGTTCGTTCTGCCAGAAGCTCTGAGACAAGAGTCAAGGACAGACGCGGCACGCTATGCTTTATTGATCTTGGGACGAAGGCCACTAACATATGAGATTTATGATATAAGCACGGCTCTGATTGGCTCAAGATGCTGTGTACCCAAAACGTCATCTTCGCCTCGCTCTGCACCAGAAACATTATTCATTGTTCACTGTTTATTCTTAAGGTCCATACCACACCACAGACAGGCTCTCACGAACCGTATCTAATAAGTCGTATTCGACATGGCGACCCTGAGAACAGCAGCGCCCTTCGCGTTGACCATCTTCCGCTTCGCCTCACAACCACCGACCACTCGAAGATGTGCACAATGTCTGAAGGCGCAACGATGTCCTTTCTCCTCTTTCAGACCGAGAGCAGCATCTTCGAAAAGACCACTCATGACAGAATCAGCGTATCGACCTCACTCGCTGGAGCCACAAATGCCACCACCGAAAAACACCGGGTCGCCCGACACTAGCATATCTGGAAGTCAGCAACAGACTTGGCCACCTACTACGCCTTGGCAGCGGAGAGATGGAGGGGCAGCTGTTAGTGAGACCGAAGGAGAAGCACAGAAGAGCAAGCCAACTGTAGCGTCGACAGCGGGTACAACAACGGCTAAGCCTTCGATCACGCCTGAAACGGCGGCAGCAAAGCCCAAGAAGAGCAAGCTTCGGCCGAGGAAGGCGCCTATCAGTCTGACGCCGAAGGCCGTCGAGCAGTTACAGGGACTTTTCGATCAACCGGAACACAAGATGATCAGAGTAGGTGTGAAGAATAGAGGGTGTAGTGGACTGGCGTATCACTTGGAATATGTCGATAAGCCTGGAGCTTTTGATGAGACTGTGGAGCAAGATGGTGTCAAGGTCTTGATTGACAGCAAGGCATTGTTCAGCATAATCGGAAGTGAGATGGACTGGCTGGAAGACAAGCTTAGCGCGCGGTTCATTTTCAAGAATCCCAATATCAGTAAGCCCATTCACACTAACCCCATAGGAAGCCTGATGCTAACAATGATGCGTAGCGGAACAATGCGGTTGTGGAGAGTCATTCAGCATTTCATGAGACCGGGACACAGCAGTACAGCGAGCATATGCATTGCAAGCGTTTGAGCGACCAGGTTCCTACGAGAACCATACATCTATACAGCCACCAGCCCAGGAGCATTCAGAATTTGCCAGGCTCAAAATCGAGTACGCGGACATTTTGTATGATGTCCTGTAGACTCGCAACAAACTCCAAGTGCGCTGGATCTTTTTCGAGATAGTACTTGCGGTCCTCTTCGTTCTCGAATTCGCTTACAAAGCCATGGGAGAATCCACCCTGCATAGAATCGTTAGTTCACTGGGTTGCATGTGGTGCTATGAGCGACGTCCTACTTGAAGTCCTTCAGGGCTGGTGTCTCTGCCTCCACCGTGACTTGTGACATATGGCTTATTGGTTTGTGGATGCACGCATTTCTCTTGCAGCGCCAGCATGCGCTTGCAGACCTACGATTTGTCAGACAATGCTTGGTACGGCTCGCAATACTGTATTATACACACATCTTCCACCTGGCTGTGCGAAGTGGTGGGCTTGAACTCGAACAATACAATGTGAACGATCGGCATCTTTGCAATAGTATCAAGTAACAGTCACACAATGTGTGCAGCTAAGATAGAATGCGCAGAACTCCAATGTTGCCGCGGTGGGGTCGTCTTCTCCTGTAAGCGCTTAGTTAGTATATGTCCTTGCCGCGCATGATCCGCTGCTCAACTTCGTCGGCATAACATGCAATACGATACATCCCACGTCTCCGACAACATTTAGGACTTATATCGTCCAGGGCAAGGTCCCTGATAGGCCTTTTGAGTCGCCGACCACCCATTCGGATCCTTTCACCGCCAGACGACGAATGACTATTTACCACTTTCACAGAAGCGCACACTCGAATGCGTAATACGAACATCAAACGCCGTACTCGATGGACGAACTACCGCTGGACGTGGTCGTGCGCTTCTCAACAGCCAACCCAGATATTGTCCTCAGCATACCGAAGCCTGGCAATGTTTCCAACCTGTCCCTCAAGCAGCGCATTCGGGATAAGCTTGAATCACCAGCATGCACTTCACGGCTGCGATTGATACACTCGGGAAAAGTTCTACAGGACGGAGCAGCGCTTGCAAAGAGCGTACACATTACGCCCGCCCCTCCGACACGCGATGAGGAGAACAGAAGCGCGAAAGCAAAGGGCAAGCAACCGCTCCGAAACACCAACCCCCCCGCGAGGGTATATATACACTGCTCTATAGGAGATGCTCTTACTACTTCAGAGCTGGTGTCTGAGGCGAAGGACGCCGCGATAGCAGACGCTGCCTTACTAGCGAGCGCTGATCTACCTGCAATTCCCCAGGAGTCGCGAGCAGCAGACGATGAACCATCAACCACAACACCCGCGCCTCGTGGCTTTGACCGTTTGCTGAATGCTGGTTTCTCGGCTACCGAGGTTGCTGCTTTACGTACACAGTTTCTCGCTATCCAAGCGCATACCCATACACCTGACACTATGCCTGCCGGACCAGACCTCTTAGCCTTGGAGGAGCGCTGGCTCGACAACACTTCGAACCCAGCAGCTGGCAGTGGTGACGCCGACGCTGGTGGATTCGGATCCGAGGACGCAGGAGGTCTTGAGGATATGCTATATGGCAACCTCATTGGCTTTTTCTGGCCACTTGGCGCGATGTGCTGGCTTATGCGAGAGGAAGGCGTCTGGACCCGAAGACGGCAAATTGCTGTGCTCTCGGGATTCCTGGTGAACCTCACATTCGGCTTCTTGCGCGTCATGAATTAGCGAAGTGCCTCGACGAAAGAGTTTTTGGGCCCGGCAAAGACTGATCGTGCGCTGTTCACAGCTGTGCCTTGCCACGTTTTGGCTTGCGTCCAAGACCCATGCCACGACTCCTCAGTGCCTACACCGAGCTGACCGTCACGGTTATCGCCGATGCCGAAAACTCGGCCGTCTTGCACCACCACCACCAGATGGTTGTCACCCACAGCCATATCGAGGATGTCCTGCATCTCGTCATCGCAGTCAGGTAAAGTGACCAGTGCAACGTTGCCAGACCCCTCGGCCTGCAAGAAATCTAGTGCACCCACGCTGCCGGGTGTCGTCGCGCCCCACACATACAGTGCGCCATCTTGCGACAGCGCAGCACTCAACCAGCCCCCACAGGCGACCTTGCTGATCTGTAGTCCTCCTAGGGCGTCCACGATTCCGGGCTTGTCGGCTGCTGAGGTTCCATCACCTGTAATGGATCTTGCGAGTGATCGGTATCTTGCATCTCCCCAGGAGTATACCTGCCCCTCTTCCATCAGCAAAACGAAGTTGCCTATGTTGGCAGCTAATTGTACCGGCCTCCCTGGAAGCATGTGATGACTCCGTGGGTAATTGCCCTCGCGGCTCGGATCCTCAAACCATCGGTTGAAAGAATCGACATTCTCAAACTCAACAACGTGACACAGCCGACTGTTGGGCGCTTGCTTGAGAGTCAAGGCAATGCGTCCATTCTGTGCCTTTGCAATATGTTCGAGCAGAGGCGACTCTTCATGGCTCTTGCAGGATAGCTGCAGATGAGTGTTTGGGTCACGAGGCTCATTTACCAGGTACAAGCGGCCTTGGTCGTCTAAGCATCCGACCATGCCGTTGTGGTCGCCAAAAGCACTCCTCAATTGCACATCCGCGAATATCAGTCCTGGAGGGCAAGTAGGTGGGTAGCTCTGAACTCCGAGACCGAAGGCTTGTCGTGTCTGTAACACTGTGGTGCTCCAGCCACTCCATAGGAAAGCTTCTTTACCACTGTCGGTGCCGTCGAAGATGGTCGACCATGATCTCACGTCTCCATCACGGAGATATAGCTGATGGTGCTTATTGCAGCCAGCGCATAGCAATGATCTGGAGGTAGGTCTGGCATCGCTGGTGTGCGAACCATTGGCAAGTGGGTGTTCCTGCATGGCACTGGCCTTTCACTACGCGTGCGAATGCGCAGAGAATTGATGCACTCCAAACTGCCCAGGCAATCAATGTTTAACCTTGAACGGCTCGGATCGCGGCTTAGGCTAGCTTCTCGCCACTGTCTCTCCACCGTTCCATAATTCGGTCGTTGTTCTAGCACGACGCCTTGATTTTCTGAAAGGGAGCTCGGAAATTTGGATTTTGTACTTCAGCCTTCGCATTGACGGAATGCAGTGTTGTCGAAGTCCCGGACCTTGCAGCGAGCGCGGGGTCACAAGCTTCCTGCAGAGACGTGGACGTCGACCCAACGGCACGATGTAGCTTCACTATGCAAGGGGTAGACGCCGTCAGCAATGCTACTACAATAGTAGAGCAACGCATCCTCGAATGTGAAGCACAAATCTGACCAGAAGTAGTCAACACGCGGCACATCAAAACTATCAGAGTACCTTATCCCGGCGGCATTGTTGCTGCATATTACATGTTCAGGCCTTGCAATTCTTGGAACCACCAGTCGGTCTGGTCAACAGCTTCACTGCCTCGTCGAATTTGTGTAGGAGCCAGTATGCCAACCAAAATTTGACCAATGCCATGAATCTTATTGCTATTGAACTTTTCGGTCATAGGCAGATGTAAGACATAGCAAGTGAGCGAGGGCGAGTGTTGTCAATGGTTTTCCTGCCATTCTGGTCGGTAGTTATTTAGTAGACTCCATCTTTGCAGCCGTTCGTGCTCGATTTCCACATAAGCGCCATGATCCACAGACTCTTGCTATCAGCAGGACGTTTCTGGAATATAAACAAACCTCCGCAACTCACGTAGCCCATTTTGTCTGATGATGTAACAGGCATACTGTACAGTTTGGTCCAGATCCTGAAGCCATGCTCCCAAACGCCTCAAACACAATGACACATATACCACAGTGGTGACCTTTACGTCTACCAGAACCACAAAAACACCAGGAAGCACAACGCAATAAAGGACCCAAGAATGATCCCGTCCCGCCGCTTCTTGCTCCCAATCCTCTGCATCAGCCCATTAATGCCAGGTATCTGTGCAGCCGCGCCAGTGATTCTCCTCTGTATGCTCGTCAAACTCTCCCTCTGCAGCCCAAAGCTCTCGTTAACGGCATACGCTTGACTCAGCACAGAGTCGGTCATACTGTGACTGTTGTCTAATCTCCTCCTCTCGTTCAGCATGTACTCTGCCTCGGCTGCTTCGGGGTTCTCTCGTGAACGGTAGGCATCGATGTCGCTGCGCACGTTGGATAGCAAGTTTGCTCGATCGCGGGAGTGTGCGATTTGGGACTTTAGTCGGGAGAGCTCTGTCCGATGTTGCTGCAGGATTTCGCGATGTCGGGCGAGGTTGGTGGATTTCAGGGCGGAAGGAGTAGGTTCTGAGTCCAGGACGCGGGCGAGCTGGTTGAGGAGGGCTGAGCGCTAGGCGTTAGTGTTAGTCTTGATGTATAAGACAGAACGAGGATCGGGGTGGAAGTGTGGTATGGTATATATGTTGTCTGCCTACCTTTTCTAATATCTCGTTCAGCTGCTCCTCTGTACGTCTCTCCTCGTCGCTCGGCTTGGCTTCTAAATCTGTCTTGGAGGCAAATTGCGCATATGTATGGAATAGCACCTCTGTCTGTAGCGATTTCTTAGCATACGATTACACGTCTCCTTGCTCGGGCGAGGAGTCTCGGACCTGTGTTTCCTGCACTCTTGCTTGTTGCCGTAGCTGCATCCAGCCTCCTGTCGCATTCGCCATCGTGTATAGAGGTGATACAGTCTGCGGCCTGTAGCCCTCGCACAGTCCTTGAATGCCAACAAAGACTTGTTGCGATGCACTGATCACATGCAGTGCTACCGCATGGAGAAGAAGCGCAACCTGAGGCACTACCGGGGCATCGATTTTCCGTAAAGTCTTGGCCCAGCGACGCCTCCACATCGAGAAATTGGACTTTCTCGAATTGAAGGAACGACGACGAATTGCTGCCACTTCCGACCATCCTGTACTAACCACCACAGCCCAGTCAATATGGTATGCATAATTCTGTCCGGCAAATGCAGTCAGGAATACTGACCTGTGCCTCTACAGTCGTCCGGAAAAGTCAAGGCCGCGCAACTCTGGGGCAAGGACAAGAACGAGCTTAGGAAGCAACTCGATGACCTGAAGCAAGAGCTGGTCCAGCTGAGGACTCAGAAGATTGCTGGTGGTGCACAGTCCAAGTTGAACAAGATGTACGTGGAATGTAGACATTGCCGCATATCCAAATAGCGAATAAGACATGGAGGACAAATGCGCGCGTGTCGGGCTGGGGCAAAGACAAGAGCACTGCTAACATGACTGGCAGCCACGACGTTCGCAAGTCGATCGCTCGCGTCCTCACCATCATCAACGCAACCCAGCGCTCGCAGCTGCGCCTGTTCTACAAGAACAAGAAGTACCTGCCACTCGACCTCCGCCCAAAGCAGACTCGCGCCATTCGTCGCCGATTGTCACCAGAGGAGCAGAAGATCCAGACCGAGAAGCAAAAGAAGAAGCAGAGGCATTTCCCACTCCGAAACTACGCTGTCAAGGTATGACGAGATGCATACGGACACGGCATGGGACGCACGACTAATGTGCTACGAACAGGCTGCGTAGATGGGTTATTGACTACGGCTTTCTTTACGGTGCATGACTGAGCGCTTGAGACACTTCCACTATGGCGAAACGGACGGCTGGGAAAGCAGACTTGCTGACAGAGAGGACTGGCAGCTAGAGACCGGAGAGACCGGAGAGACCGGTCATGAAATCCTCCCAATGCATGCGCATAGAACCAAAGTTTTCAAGATTTGTGGATCTTGGTATCCTCCAAGCCTCAAACCAGTCTTCGGCCCCATTATCATCGTATTGCCCATCGACGAAGACTCGAAATCATGCAACCTCATGCAGTATACACACACGAACGACTTTTGCGCAGCTTTCTTCCCGCGTTGGTGCACTTTGACGAAGATGACTAACACTGACAACTCAATCTTCTTCGCAGCTGCAAGCAACAAGCTCACTGCCTTTGTCATGCTTCACCACAACACGCAGTAGACACGAATGCGTCTTGTGGCATACCGATTGCCTCCAGCATTTGCATATCCATTATCCTCTTCTCCATCAATACTGAGCCCAATCAGATCCAGTTCAATTGACACCGTCACAGAACAGCAATAATCCGCCAATCATCTACGATCATCCAATGAACAAACACAAAATGCCGATACGACCAGGCTTGGCTGACCCTGGCAGAGTCGAGAACACGGCAAACCAGAAGCATCATTATGGTAGTGGGCGGTGACGAGGGTCATTTCATGGACTTGGAGTAGATGTCACCATCGAGAGATGGGAACATTGACCGCGATGAAGATCTCGGCTGATGTAACATGATCATGATATAAGGTGTGCTTGTGCTGCTCCATTCTGCAGCGTTCCACGAAGCCATGCAAAAACAATCATTCAGTAAGTCCCTTGCCGATCATGCAACATGTCCAATGGATGTCCAGAGTTCGCTACGGAGCACGTTAGCACAGCCCAGTCGGTGGTGACCGATAATGTATCTCTAGGCACGTTCGCCAGCCGCCCTTTTCCACCACGCACCTGGACTTTTGCTATAGCCTGCGATGCTTGCTCGCTCGCGATGTCAGTGTGCCTGCGAAAGGGACCTATGGCGAAACACATCACACACGAAAGTCGTCACACATGTCGTTCACTGGCTCGCTGCTCGTCTGCCCGCCTGCCCGCCTGCCAGCCACCCGCCCTCAAGTGCGTCGAACACTGTTGCACTTCTCGCACAATTCCCAGTCCTTGTTCTTCGCCGTCGAGCGGCATCGCTCGATGTACTTACCCATGAACGACAACAGTAGCATGCCACTGTGAGCTCTGGACATGTCCAACTCCGATGCTTTGGCGAGAGCAGCCACATCACAACGGCAAGGCTCCTGTAGCGTGCCGCGAATCTTGCTGAACCCCGGAAGGCCTGGGAATGGTAGATTCTCCTGCGCTGGACGCGTGATGATGATTCTGGGGTTCCTTTTGCCGGTGGCGCGTTGTGTGTAGAAGCGCACAGAGAGTGTGAAGCAGATGACAAGGGGCCTCTTCATCTAAACATAGTGTTAGCTGTGTTTGATCGAACGGAACCTCAGGCTAGGAGATGCTGCTGCTGCTGCTGCTGCTGCTGCGCTGCCGGAGAACATGCTCGCTGCTCACTACTTACATCGCCGATGTAGTAACTGCGTCGGACGCGAAGCTGGCGTAGATTGCACAATTCTTTACCCACAGTATCATGGAATAAGTGAAGACTAGGCAGTGGACGTCAGTCATAAGACCATACGAGGCAAAAACGTGTCTGCTACTTGCCATTCCTGATTCAGAGAGTCGTCGGTGAAACAGAAGATGTTTTCTTCGAAGAAGATCCGACGACATTCTTGGCTGACTCGATCTGAGCATTTGAGTATTGGCGGACCTCCTCTGATGAAGCAACTCAACCATCCAGTGCTGCGCTTCATTTAGTTCAGCCTCAATGTAGTAGAGTGAATGCGTTCACTTACGTGCCGGCGGACAAAGCGATCGTGTTCTCATGGACCAAGTGCATGCGGTAGATCCTGTTGCGCAGCTCACCTGTCGGATGTGATCAGCTTGTACTTGTTATATCATTGTTGCCTAATGCCATACCTGGCAATGAGAAGAACGTGGTCTTCTGGCGCCCTCGTTGCTGGCCACTTGGCCGTGTTTGAAGTGCAGATGATTTCATTGTGCTTTGACGCAGCGGTTTTGCGGTCTTCGCGGCTGCACCGGTCTTTGAAGGAGCAGTTGAGAGAAGAGAAGAAGTGGTGGTGCCATTGGAATGAAAAGTGACTGCGACACTGACTGAAGCTGAGAGCATAGGCAGCGTTTGCCTATTGATGGCCGTTAGTGCCGCTTCTCACTCACTCTCACGCGATCATGCGCCCTCACTCTACTTCAGTCTCCAGCGATAGTCGGCCCAAGAACAATAGCTTTTGCTCGATAGCAAGCACAATGCAAGAATAAAGGGTTGATAACTTGAGGCACTGCTTCCAACGTGACAAAGCAGAAGACCATCACGGCCAGGCGTGTGTAATGGTGTTGCGCGTCCCTTGCATACTGCACATCATATCTATCAGTGCTGTTATCGAGCTCCGGCGAGCCTATCCAAAGCAATAGCGATATGTTTGGAGAACATGAATATGCGCGTGTGACGCGTTTGTCGCATGTAGTGAGCATTATTACAGTAAACGAGGTCTATAGCGATATTCCGAGTACCAGGCTCTCCGCTCTTTTCTTGGTATGATACCGATATTACGGTATATCGGTCAAATCTGCTGAAGGTTCTGGAGGGTATCAGTGTATATATATATATATATATATACATGTGCGGATTCTATGTGGTTTACTGCTGACTAAAGCCTCTGAATTAGTTAGTTAGGCAAATCAGTCCACATTACCATCCTTTTCCTACACCTTTTCTTCCGGCCGTAGCCTCGCCGGACCTCGGCCGTACTAATCAATGCGATATCACCTGGCTTAAAGGCTATACTTGATACCGTATAAGCCAAGTTCAGCATTCAGAGCCGCCTGCAAGCAAATGATGTCGTGTTGGCGTTGGCACATGTACGGCCTTCCACGAAGTACCCGAGACTTCCAAGAGCCTGGCGAGTCGGACTGCCGCTCTCGAGGCGGTTGCATCACTGCTCCACAATCTCGGCTGGAGCTCGGAATGATGTCCTGTATAAAGTTGATCTCTGCCCTTCAACAGTTCTGGAAGCATCAAACCTACGCAGCAAGTTCCGCATCCAGCACACTCAAATATGGTCAAGGCAAAGCAGTGGCAATTGGCTCACAAGCCAAGGGACGAACCAAAGCTGGACGGCCCAGAGCAGACCTTCAAGCTCGCAGAAATCGAGCTGCCCGAACCTAAGGATGATGAGATCGTGGTGAAGCTTCTTGCACTCTCGAACGACCCGGCACAGCGAGGATGGATCGATCCGGATATTCCAGCAGAACGTCTTTATGTTCCTCCAGTACAGGTACTGCCCCTTTGTGCAGCCAATCTAGGCTGAGATGGATCTCCGAGGCTTTTGGCCTTATCCAGAAGGAAATGGCTAACGTGTTATACAGCTTGGATCGCCAATGTCCGCGTACGGTCTAGCAGAAGTTGTCGAGTCGAAGTCGTCAAAGTACCAGAAAGGCGATACAGTGGTTGGCCCTACAGGATGGTCAGATTATGCAGTCCTGCCAGCTAGCGCTTTCCAGCCAGCCAAAGATCTACCGGGCAACCAGAGCAAGACTCACTACCTAGGTGCTCTCGGAATGACGGGCTTGACGGCATTCTTCGGAATCACGGAAGTTGCAGCCGCCAAGAAAGATGATATCGTTGTCGTCTCTGGTGCAGCAGGAGCAACGGGTTCAATGGTCGTCCAGATCGCCAAGAAGTGAGTACTTGCCGATCATGTCCCGTGATGGATGCTGCTTTGGCCGTGCCCAATGCATACTAACACTCCTGCCAGGATCATTGGCTGCAAGAAGGTCATTGGCATCGCAGGCTCGGACGAGAAGTGTCGCTGGGTCGAGAAGATTGGAGCCGACGTGTGTTTGAACTACAAGAAGTCATCTTTCGCCGAGGACTTCAAGAAGCAGACACCATCGCCAGAGGGCTTCGCGAACGTGTACTACGACAACGTCGGTGGCGAGATTCTGGATCTCGTGCTCTCTCGCATGGCGCAAGAGGGTCGCATCGCTGCCTGTGGAGCCATCTCAGCATACAACACGTCATCCGAGCGAACCACGGGGCTGAAGAACTGGTTCGAAGTGATCACCATGAGACTCAACATCAAGGGCTTCATCGTCTTGGACTTCGCGTCGAAATTCGCGCAGGCATTGGACACTTTCCAGAAAGCGCTTGCGGAGGGCAAACTCGATATCGAAGGCGCCGAGACGCTTGTTCAAGTGCGCTTTGAGGATGTGCCCAAGACTTGGCTGAAGCTCTTTGACGGCTCTAACCAAGGCAAGTTGGTGACTCAAATACAGTAGACTGCGGTAGACGAGGTATATAGACAGAGAGATTCCTGTTTGACATAAGTGCAATAATGCCTGAGGCCTACTCACGCATGCATGGCCGTCTTTCTTGGCGTCGCTCCATCGAAGTCTGCACTCGCCACGCGTCCAAACAGAAAGAAGGCGGGGGGCGACGCGTGAAAAAGTTGTTTGGAGGGAAGGGTCTTCACTTCATTCATGCTCGTGCACAATCATGAGCAAAACCCACCCACCAGTGTGCAAAACAGCAAGGTTGTGTACGTGGCGATGCTATACTAACACAGAATACTAGATAGACTACATACAACGCGAAACGATGGTTGCAATTATCGGCCGTGACGGGGATCCCTGCCTGGATGCTGTCACACTACCTACTACTACTCTCGGTTCATCAGAAAAGGACACTCCGATGCTGATATGTGGCTCATCTCTTCGAAAGTCGCCTTTGCTTCCTCGCTATCAGGAGCAGCAGCTACGGCCTCACCCGCGCTCGGTTGGACCTTCTCCTCGATGCCTCTAGGGTGTGGGTGTACTTCACCGGCAGGACGCTCCAGAGACTCATCAATCGCATCCCTGGTGCCACTCTCTGCCGATTCGTCGACCTGCTCACCACGCCGCGCTGGTTCGAGAATCTTCTCTTCGGCATGGGTTACAGCTGAAGTGTAGTCGGATCGTGGCACATCGCTTTTGTGCTCGTCTGGCTTTTCCGCAGGATTGTTCTGGACTTCGCTGGCAATAGCTTCACCTGTCACTGCCTTCTCCTTGGCGTCGTGATAGTTCGAAGCCGGCTTGTCGATCGCTGCATCAGTGCCATCCGCCGAGGCTGTCTTGATAATGGACTGTGCTTGCGAAACTGTGTCCTGTGCATCGTACCAGATGTCTTGAGTTTGCGACTGCGTATCGTCCACGACAGATGGCGAGCTATTCTGGTGAACATGGGTGGGACTTGAATCGGTCTGTGGCGCATCTTGCTGATTACCAAGGTGCGGTATGGGCGCATCGGCGGGTTCACCGCTGCTGTCAAGAACATGCTTGCCCTGAACAGCCTCTGGAGGATCGTCATGGCTGTGCGATCCATCCCGTTGGTGTTCCTGTGCAATGGTCTGGCCTTCGGCATCCGCAGGAACGCCCAGCGCCCCTTCCTTTTCAACTTTGCGATTCACGGTCTCCTTGTTGACGACACCTCCGGGTGCGATTTGTCGGAACATCTCGAGGGGATCCATCCAAGTCTGCAGATCTTGGAGACGAATTTTGTCATCAACAGTGGCGACGGTGACTCCTTCGATGTCAATGAGCCCACCATGAGCCTTTGCGGTAACCTTCTCACCCTTACTGTGGAACGTCAGCTTGCTTTGTGAGAACTTGTACCACACCTTGGTGGCGCTTGTGAGACTCACTCGTTAAAACCAACGTAATCATCCTTCATGATACCCCAATGACGCCAGCGAAAAGCGACTCGCGGTGGACCGCTGTACACTTCGAGCACTTCCCACGCGAAAGTGGGCATCATGCGTTTGAAAGTCTTATGGCTGGAAGCGAAATCTGATTTCTCCGGGCTGTAGTACTCGTTGGGCGCAATGATGCCATTGTAAGTGCCCACCTGACAAGTACGTGTCAGTGCCATCGTTTGATGATGATGATGATGATGATCATTTCCATGTCATTTCAGGCTTACATTGATCATGTGCTGAGCAGATCTGCAGAAGACTTTGTGTGAGCTTTGTGACATGTCGAAGCAAGGCCATTGTTCTTACTGTGGAGGTCCACCGCCCATAGCAAAAGAATACTTCTCGTGGTCAATCGTACGCCAATCAGATAGCCTAGGCTTGAACGACGCTTCGACTTCCCAGTTCTTGACCAGGTTTTCAACCATCTCGGGCAAGCTGCCTGGCTCGTGGTTCATTCGTTTGCCTGATTACTGATGGTCAGCTTTTCTGCTCGTCGTTCCGACATTTTATCGATCGTTATGCATCTACAAGCAGAACCATGGTTCTGCTATTCGTCCATAGATGATGTATCGACGATATGAGAGGGTGGGTACGAGGTTTCCTTGGACGACCCGGGAGGTAATTTGTACTGTCAACGCCGATCTGTGGTGGTTTGCCACGTGGGAAGGTTGTAAGTGCATGTCGTAGCACATTGACGCACTGTTGCATCCGTACCCAACGGATGTCGCTTGCCACCAAGGTTGGTTGGAAGAAGCCTGCTGCTCACCTTCATGCCAGACCTTGCGAGTCTTGCTGTAATCTGGGGCTCTTCCATAGCGCCACTGGACGCCTTCATCGCTGAAGACGGCGTTTGGCGAAGCAAGGTAGTCAGGCACTGCAGGCGCTGGCTGAGTGGTATCTGAAGGACCTGCTGATTGATCTTCTGTTTGGGTAGCCATGGTTGGCAACGGCCAGAGTGATGTGAGGTTCGATTAATAGGGGTTTATCCGTGGTGTATTATATGTGAGGTAGGTAAAACAATCGAGGTGATGGTCGAACAGGGAAAACAAAGGCGACATGGTATTAATGTGTGAGCTAGGTAGTCCCGCACTCCCATCTATCGCTGCAGAAGCGCGGCAAGGAGTGCTGGTCAAGGGCCGCAGGAATCAACGGCAAGATGCATAGTGAGGACAGATAATCCTTGCCAACCGCAGCTCGGTACAGGATGTTTTTCTTTGAGGACGAGATCGTGTATGGCAGTAGCTTGGTCCGTGCTGCCACGTGTGGGAGACGCCTGCGAACTCCAGTCCCTGCCTATGGCAAGCACAGACTCGACCGATTCCAGTCCCTACCCACAGCTCCCACAATCGCAGGCAGAGTCCGAGTGAGTCCATCCATCCCTGGGATCTGCAAAAGGTGGGACAAGTGCATTTGTGGCGAGTAAGACTCGTTACGCTCTTCGGTCGCATGTTGTACTTGAGCAGTGAGCTGGTAAGCGAAATTCAACTTTAGTCGCATCTAGAACGCAGCAGGCACCCAAGCGACCCGATTGTATAGACAGCAGAGAGGAGTTCCGTGCGAAGCAATACTACAGCAGTAGTGTCAGCAAAACTCTCAATGCTTCGGCATCATTCAATTCCTAATCCTTATCGATTACAACGGTTCACGCCAGGAAATCCGCTACGCCATGTCGGACTCGACCGATTTGAGGAAGAATGAGGTGTGCGTAAGCAGGGATGAGTCGCCGTTGTAGAGAACTGCGTCAAAGAAATCCGGTTCGTGTGACAAATACCCTGGGATATCGCATGTCTCGGCAAAGAGCCCACCCGTTCAGGTGCCATTACACGTTTCGCATAAAACGGACCAGACGCCACTCGATCCTGTCTTTGCCGGCATGCCACGTCAGAAGTCGATGCGAGTAACATCTTGGTTGCTCCTTGCTCGTAGCGCATTCCACTGCCGAAGCTGAAAGGTAGACTACCAACTCAGCTCGTGCAGCAGTGCCTCATAGCCTGGTCTAATCGAGGATCGCTCAGCTTTCAGGGCAAACACCGCTTGTGCTGAGCAGAATCGTGGTTTGAGACGACGAACCAGTCTCTTTCTCGTTCTAAACATCGCAAGACCGAGTTATCGCTGGATCTGGTTACACAGTAGCACTTCGTGGCACAACTGTGAAGTACCTATGCACCGACCCGCGATATGGCAATTCCACGTAGATATGATCGACGCCATGATGCGGCCTTATCAAATGAGCACCGACCATGTGTAGTTGACGTCCACCAGACACACGGCCTTGTATGATAGCCTGGTCCTGGTTCTGTTTCACAGCCAATATAATGCGCGTTGATCCCCACCAGACCATGTGTACGCGCTGTTTGTATAACTGCTCCACGGCCCCATTTACATGTCTGTCTCGTGCCGATTGCGATAGAGTCTTCGCGACGTGCCATCATCTTAATGAGCGAAACCACTAAGCCAGATCGTCCAGCTCAGTCCTGATGGCAGGCGCCACAGCGCGTTCGCGCTTCATAGTTGGGCTCATTGCACAGGCGATATACCCTGCACTGGGACTGAGGGTTGCGGAGCAGTCTCTACCGATATGCCTGAGCTATTCGAGGGGGCTCTCGTCCTCGGAGAATGGCCTTGATCGATTTCCGGTTGCATAGAATGTGTCTGCTTGTGTCCTGGCTCGCTATCTACGAGAAGTTGCGGCTAACCTTGCCTCGGCAGAATCGCTTATCGCCACTGTTGCAAAGTCCGGGTTTGGGATGAATCCTTGCTCATCCGTCTGGCATTCGAAGAGGCCTGGATTAAGGGCATAGCGAGCATTCGCCCTGGGTACAGCACGCCTGTAGCCTATTTTGGGTATGCCTGGGCGCTCTGAAGACTTGTCTGCATAGTCAAACCACGCCTCTGAGATCCTTTGCTCGGCGGATATGTCAGACATACTGCTTGGTGACTCTCCAAGATCTTCCTCTTCCAGGCGCATGAGAAACTTTCCAACCTTCCAAGCACTCCAAGAGGACCACATACACTCTTGCCTTGGATGCGTCGCTAACAAGTCAAGAGCTCGCCTCCGTAGTTTGGGGTCTCTGCATCGAGCTACGACTTCATACAGAGGATCGACTATTCCAAGGCTGAAGGATAGACGTGCGGATGTCAACGAAATGAACACGCCACTGGTCTTCCACTTGGTTTCGATGACTGCGGGATCGGCGGTCTGTGTATCATCCAGGACTGCTTCGGCAAGGTTGATGATCGTAGCAAAGTTGGCGTGAAAAGCGTCCCTGTGATTCCATGAGACTCAAAGGCATGATACGTATTGCCCCCCCATCACAGTTCACTTACCAGCCAAGTTCACCCAGCGACAGATCGACACCTGCAAGGATCTCTGCAACAAGATGATGAGCTTTGAGGACCATGGCAGCCTTTCGCTCGTGCTCATCGAGACGATCTTGTTTTCTTGCCAGCAGACCTGAGAATGCTCTCTCCCACGAAATCAACCTGCCAAACAGGAGGGCATTAGCTATGCAAGGGTACCACATGGTAGTGTCTTCAGACTAGATGCTTAGCATCGAGGCCTAGGCGCGCAGCTTGAGGGTATCTCTCCGTGGATGCCTGTCTGAGCTGCACACTATGCCTTCCTGCCTTTGCTTCACGTACCATGGCGTGAAACTCAGATCTTTCTCGCTATTTGAAAGAGCGATGTCGTAGTGTCGGTCATCTACTTCAAGGTCCAAAAAGAATGTGATTAGTCGGTTCAGCACTTGTTCCAAACTCGCGCGAGCATCGTGTAGGCTGTCGAAACCTGCTGGCTCTGGAATCTTCGGCTGCTCGGCGTTTGAAACTGTATGAAGTCGCCTCCCTATCCGTCGTCAGTTTATCCGCCGTAATGGCAGAATTCTCGAACATGCCGACCTTGCAAGCCCTTGCTTTGTGTCTGAAGCCTATGGCAAGGTCAACATCGTGCGCCTTGAGACACTAACAATGGATACGGACCTTCTCATCAAGATACAACACTGCTCTAGCTCAACAGCAAACGTACCCACCTCCCAGCGCTTGTCTTCGGGGTCAACGGCGTATTGCTGGAGCAGGCTATAGCCTTGGCTCGCGTGTGTAATGGCTTGTTCGCAGTTGCCTTCACATGTCATGAGTATCAGAAACTGTCATCCTTCCAGAGATGGCCATAATGACTACCTTGCAGTGCTTCAAAGCACGTGAAAAGAACACAAGTCGTAAGCAGCAGCCGAAGGTCTGCACAGCTACCGCTGTCAATCGGCTTAACAAGATGCTGCCCTGAGCATTAGCATTTACTGAAAAAAGACTGATGCATAGACATGCCTGTATGCTCTTATTACACTGTTCAAGCGCGAACATTGTCCTCCTGTCCTGGCTCTGATGCTCCTGATCTGCCGCGCCACTTAAGAGCTTTTCGTGCAGTGATCCGATTGCTGCAACGGCGTGCAATACCGCAGGCTCATGTCGTGTTGCCACTAGCACCATCTTCTGCCAAAAGGGCGAATCAAAATAGCCCGCCAGTTGAGGAGCACTATGTCGTATGAAGAATTGCAGAGCGTGTTGCTCTTGCTTATCGTGCGAGAGCGGCATCAATGGACCGTCTGCTCCGCGTCCAAGTGTTGTATCGAGGGTAGCTGCAACAGAACAGTATGTTAGGCATCATTTTTAGAAGGTCTCGAAACGGCCTCAATAGGCGGGCTTTACCATGACTTTGTCTCCTCATCCGGCGATGACTTGTCGCAACTTGTCCCGCTGCCTTTCGCGGACGACGCAGGACTGCCGTGCAGTTGTCGCATAATTCGATGTTTTGTGTTGGGTTTCTGCTAGCACGTTGTATACATGCATCGCACGGGACCTTAATCGCAGCACGGCGACCATGAGGTCTGCACTTGTCTCTTTGCGAAGACGAGCTTGAGCTGTTCATATCTAGGTCATGCGTTAAGGACGAAAGGGAGTCAATTAGCAATCGACACAACCCATGCCCTTCTAAGCCTCAAGCGGCCAAGCTATTGAAAAAGGTGCTTTGTATTTGCGGATGATATGAATCTTCACTGCCGGTCTGTGTCGAGAGTTCGCCGGACAGACATGCGCCGCAGATACATGCATGCGTAGGCTGGACACAGTTGGGTAAGCAATGAGCAATGCCGACGCCTAAAGCTATATGTGGGGACGGAAGTGGCAGCCAATGCAAAGTCTTCCTTGAACCGCTCCGGCTTCGCGAATAGCCGACCAGGTACATCCAGTCAGATATTGCGGACTACCCCTTACGCAGACCACGGTGCAATGATTTATGCGTAGCGGTGTCGAGGTTACAGACGTTGGAGTTGAGACGGGCGGCGTGTGGTCGATCGCGAGAGGATCTGCAGCATGATCGCACCATTGAGAAAAGATCAGAGCTGGAAGCTGCAAGGCTGATAGGGCAGAGCTGATCCCGCACAAGAAGGATCACTATTCTGGGTCACAACTGGCTGTATCACTGCCGTGACCTGTGCTCATGTTGCGCGACAGGCCAATCGCGGACCAGCTCTCTTGTTATCCTCGTGGCTTCCATGCTTGATCTTTGGGCCAGATCTGCAGCGATGCAATGCAAGGTATACTGTACCGCCTCTTTGAATAGCCACTTTGCGGAAATTTGCTTGGTCGTCCGGATTCACCGCCAAATGGCTAGACGGCCACAGGCTTTTGCAGCTGTACAAGTCATTTGCCAATTTTGGGGGGGGGATTGCCCTGCAGGAGTAAAACGAATTGCTTGTTGACGATAAGCCGGACAGTGCCTGTGCTGATTGTCTTGTGCAATCGAAGCATCGCAGAGTCGCACAAGTATGCGGACTTCAGCCATTTGTCAATGCGATCCTAAGTTGATGCCACCGCTCCCTTGCCATATGGATGCATTGCTTCACTGCGGCCGTGCCAATCACAGACCCGCCCGTCTTTTCGATCTTCAGAATGCGGTTGGCTCCGCTAGGAGTCTGGTCCAGCACGACGGTCAATGTCTCGTTGCAAACCTCCTCCTCGAGGGCGTCAGGGTCGGCCAGTACCCAGCTCCGGACATTCTCGCGTTGCTTCAGGTGCGAAGCAGTCGTATACACTGCAAAAGTGGATACTGAAGGCACGCCATGCAGACGTAATGGAGAAGCGTCCGCCGTTAATGGTGAGCAAATTATCATTTCGCGCTCAGGGTCCCACCAAGCTTTAGGCAGTGTCGTGTTTTGAAGCGCCGCAACGATGGCCAGCCACGCTGCATCAAGTGCGTTGCCATCTAGCGCTAAGCATAGAACATCGACGTACAAGGCCCAGTACGCTTTCGTCACCACCTTCGGCTCCTCATCAGGCAAGTCTTCGTCTGTCTTTGGCTCTGTATACGTGATGCAGAGGCTTGTATGGTCAATGCAGTGCGAGTCTCGCAGGATCGCGGCGACTCTGTACGAGAGAGATTGTGCCAGTGCCGATGGCGGATTGCCGGGAAGATGTGCTGGAGAACAGCCTGTGCTGAGTTCGATGTTAGGCACGATCAGCCCAAGTGTCTCAACTAGAGCCTCTCCTCGCACTTCGTCGTTGGGTGGCCGTGGGATGTCCGAAGCCAACAGGATTTCGCCCCTCACGCCACAGACTACAGCGGTATCTCCAACGCGTACAACAGCACTACCATTGCTGTGTGTCAGCGAGCCAGTGGTAATGACCGGATTTCGTGCCTCGACTATGTGTCGTCCATTGGGCCGGACGGGAGTTGAGTGTTTGAGATGTGCCAGCAGGAAAGGTGCGGGAGTGAGCTTCGCGAAGGTCTCTCGTGGAAACGATATCACTGGTGCGGTTGCGGTATCCGTTGACATGATGGTCGCTGAGGTCGGAAAGGTCGTTGTTTGTTGTTCTCTCCTTCGCCGAAAGCTCCTTCCTCGCGTGCATACTTAATTTCGTGATCGACGCCACTGTCGCGGGAGACGGGCCGATGACCCGAAGCCACGATCGACCTCGCGTATCTTATCGGCGTCGATGCAGGGATGGATGTGTGTTGTGAGCGCGAGGCAAGAGCAACGCACATCTTACGAGCATGGACTCTCCGATCATCAAGGCGACGATACAGGCGGGAGTCCTGAGCGCGGCCAGCAACATCCTCGCCCAGCTCATCCAGAGCTGGCGTGCCGCTGTGCGTGACGCCCTCCCACACAACACACCACTTGTCCCCTTGTAGAGCTCCAGCGCTAAACAGTAGTGTAGAAGCCGTACACGTTGAGCGCCGTCGACATCTTCCACTTCGTCCTCTTCTCCATGCTGGCATGTCCGCCCAACTACGTCTGGCAACGCTGGCTCGAGGCCCACTTTCCGGCCCGCAGCACGAAGCTTCCCCCAGTCGAGAAGGAAGCAGCGATCGATCAGACCTTGCGGCGACAGACCACGGCGGAGAACAGCGATGCCGGCCGTGCAGCGCGGGAGCACACGCAGCTCGATAGCAGCGCCATGACGGGCGGACGTAGCAAGGAGCCCCGCCGGAAACTCAATGTCACGAACACGGCCATCAAATTCGCATTGGACCAGACGGCCGGCGCTGCGGCGAATGCAAGTACACAACCAACGTGCCTGATGACGTATGGGCTAATGGCCGTAGACCGTCCTCTTCATCGTCGGCATGGCTTTGATCCGCGGACAATCTTGGGATTCCATTCAGGACGGCTTCGTTGGTAAGTTCTGGACGATGATCTTGGCCGGACAGAAACTGTGGCCAGCAGTCTCAATTGCCAACTTCACGCTGGTTCCGTCAGACCATCGCCTGCTCATGGGCAACATTGCAGGTACGTGCGGAGCCAATAACATCACCGTGCTACTATTACTGAGATGTTCTCTGTTGGGTAGGTCTGTTCTGGAATATCTACCTGAGCTTGCAGACCGGCTCTAACTAGGGCTCTGCACCTACAATGTCTCTTCATAACGATGGGGAGCTGCGAGCGAGTCGATGGGGAGCTGAAGGTGAAAAGGCTTCAACCTACCGTCCTTCATGCAAGGTCTTATGTCGAAGCAGGTTGACAGTATACGCTTAGCATGCATGATCCTGTCAGTCGATTGATTGATGTGTACAGGATGGTGGGCACGTTTCTTTAGACACCCC